>VZTD01004419.1:574411-597030 GCA_013397725.1 Rhagologus leucostigma
CGCGCTCCCCATCCGCCAGCGGCCGGCCCGGAGCAGCCTGCGGAGCTGCGGGGCCGCGCGGAGCCTCCGGCCGCGGCTCCTCGGTGCGGTGCGAGGGACCCGCGGAGCCGGACAGTCCCCCGTGCCCCGGGATGGCGGCACAAGCACACGAGCATCAGTCGCGAAAGCTCCACGAACATCACTCTCTAGAGCTCCGCGGGAGGAAAACACGATCGAAAACATCGTATCGCATTTACCAATTTTTTGGTTTTAACGGAAATTTATTTTAATTTTTTTTTTTTAAAGTGGGAAAAACCAATGTTCCCAGCTGCCGGCAGGGTGGCCTGCCGGGGACCCCGGCTGCTCGCTGAGCTGTGGTGCCTCTCTGAGCCCCCCGCGCAGAGACTCGCCTGACTACTTCCAGCACTGAACATTATTGTCAACGGGCAATGGATTTCCCACTCGCTGTAGGTTTTCCTTAAGCGCAGCACACCATTAGTAATGGCCACCGCGGAAAATAAACGCACAGATACATGATGATATAAATGATTATTCACTGAAGCGCGGCACTCGGAGCCAAATGATGTTTCCTGAGAAGATGAGAGGCAGTTATGCACATTGGCACAGTAGCCCCATACGGTGAGATGTTTCTTGGGAAAGGGATAGGTGCTAAGAGAGGACTTACGGACTTGCAAGACCGTGCCCAGGGAGTGTTTTCAAGATTTCAAACCTGGAAATGGGTTTCAAACCCATACCGGGCTAGGAGTGCTAATGGAATTAAACTCCCCTAGGTTCCACTTGAATTTGAGCTAAATCCTCAGAAACAGGGTTGACAAGCCCTATTCACCCCAACTCCTGTGGCAGAGCTCAGCCTGCAGGAGGTGGCTCTCCTAAGTAAAAGGTGGGAACTACCTACACCAGCCAGAAAACAAGAGCAGAGCTGTGTGTGCCTGGTCGGCCTCACCTGAGCTGGGATTATAATTATGTGCCCAAAATCCAACGGCAGCTTGGAAAGGTGCCCCTGTGTCCTGGCCCAGCTCCGAGCTCACCTCGGGATGTGGGATGAAGAGGGACTGCCCTTCTCCTGGCCCCAGGGCACCGAGGCGGCTCCGAGCTCTCCCCCCAGCAGTGACGAGGTGCAGGTGGCTGCAGTGGCTCTGGTGGCCCTGCCCAGAGCAAATCCCACAGCATGTGAGGGAAAGGGGGAATCACGATCCGACTGCCCACACAAGCACAAGTGCCATAATTAAGAAAGAACTCCTACCAATTACCCATGTAGAACTACACAATTTAATGCAAATACTTCCCATTCGTTCCTCATTCCATTACCGTATGATCCATTTAAGAATCCATTTAAGTTTCCCCCTTCAGTGGCTTCTCCAAGATTCTTATCTGAGGTGCAGTCCCACTGACTGTGGTGGTTTCTGCTGGGACAGCGGGCTGGGAAGATGTACAAAGAACAGTAATGATACACAGGAGATGAACACACCCAGCAGAGCTCCAGACCGTGGCCGCAGACACCACAGTGCTTTCGTGCCATGGCTGATCCAGGGTGGGAATGCTTCGGTGAGACTGGGACAAGTGATCTCCAATGGAAAATTAAAGAATTGTGGCCGACCTCAGATCCCGGTATGGCAATGGAAATGAGTTCTCCAAGACTGTCCAGTTTAGTAGGTTATGCCCACATTTCCACATCATAACTGAGCATGGATTTTGGCTGTTAAACTTCCACAGGTTTTTACATCTAATAAATACATATTTGCATCTAATAAATATATATTGCAAAGACAACCTTGTGCCATCAGAGAGGTGGTTTTCATCTCCTCTTAGAAACCCAACAGAAATGGCTTCAGGTCTGGTATCTGGAATCAAGAGTGGGTGGCAGCCAAAAGCCATTGCAGCCCATTGGCCATGGATGTTGCCTGAGTGCAGCTTCCAGACACCACCAAAAATAAATTAATAAAGCCATTAAGCTGTCAGAGTGTTCTCTGTACAATCACAGCACCTGCGGGCTCCATGGGCCGATGGGGAGGCTGTGCCTGAACGAGGAATTAAACACACAGTACCAAGGTGTGGCAGCTCATGTATTCTATGAGCATCTTGGTCAAGACTTTCCACATCCTGACATGGTAAGAACAGGTCTAATTAAAAGCTGGGCTCCTCACAAGACTTTAATTTGATAAATTTAGCCTGGATTAAACGACAGGCTTGTCTGTACTGGATTTTTCCAGTGTTAATCACATGCCACACCTGAAATCTCAGCATACACAGAATCAGAAATGCAGTTACCTGCTCATCTCCCTGGGGCTGTGAGGGTTTATTGGCAGGGCTCTGGGCCTCATTATGTTCATTATTCGTGCCTTAGAGATAAATCAAGGACCTCTGTTTTCCTGCTACAAAATTACACACGCACAAAATGCGTTGTGCAATTCTGAATGAGAAATTTGGAGTTTGGAAATCCACTCAAAGCCAAATTAAATCAAAGGGACCCCTCCTTCCTGCAGTGATTTCAATGGCCTTTGGATCAAGCTTCCCTCTCTCTTGACAGCAATACTTTTCTATGTTTTAGGTTATGCCTGGATAGGTTTTTGAAACCTTCTGTCTCTTATCTACGTGGGACCTTGCCAGAATTTTTTCTGTGGTCTCTGTCAGTGTCGACATTTGTTTCTGCCACAACAACAGCCAAATGAAGTGCATTGAACTTGGATCAAAAGTAATTTCAAGATCTTTCACTCTCTGGAAGAGGTTTTCAGATCCAAGATTTTATAAAAATGACCTAAAGCTGCCCAGACGGCAGGCAGGGAAGCAGACATTCGTTTCCAAGTCGTAAAGTAATTCCAAAGAAGAATTATCCATCTCTGGCACAAGAAGCAAACGAATATTGAAATTACAGCAGATTATATTGGATTAAATTATTTATGGCAAACCTCACCTCACCTGGAAGGTTCTGTAGCTTTTTTCCTGGCAACATGAAAAGCGGATATTCCAATTCTTTGGTATTCTGTCAAAGCCTGGAAACATTTATGTTTCCATTAGTTGCTAACCTTCCCAGAAGACACCATGGTATCTGCCTTTGGAGCGTGATTACGGTGCCTTATAAAGCCCTTCATAGTGCTTTGAAAACATGCAAGATTTTGCCTATTACTGGATAGAGAGATGCAGGATCTTTTCCCCAAGAAAAGAATTTATGGAGCTATCAGCGGAGTTTTATGGCTGTGAACATCGAGCCACGGCATAATGTCCCAACCAGAAGGTGCTTAAACTCCGGCACTTTGAGAGGTTCAGGAAAAGGACCTGTTCTCAAGAGCGACCTCGACAACGGCAAAATCACAGCTGGTGTGGCCAGAAAAAGGTCATGAGAGATGCCAGGGAAAGGAACTGGTGGCGAGGGCGGGTTCTGCTGGATTTGGTGGGGATGTCTGGAAGCAGTCCGGCCCCGCAGTGAGCGCCGGCTGCTCCTGGCAGTGCGTGATGCTCCCTCAGCGTCCCCTCCAGCAGGGACAGGCTGACACAAACAGCAAATGCCCCTTTCCGAGGGGAGCAGAGCTCTGGATGTAGAACATGCCCGGGTAAATCTCCGTGTAAGTAACGCTTTTCATTTGACAAAGCAGAAAACTTCTGCAGGAACATATTAATGACAGTGCAACTTTTTTATTATTTTTATTTTTCTGCAGCATTTGCAGAACTAAACCCCTTTGTAATCCCTTCTTTTATGCAGAACAGATTGCAGTTTTAAGCAGAGGCCCATAAACTGCAGGTTCAAAGAAACCTGAAACTGAATTAGCATAAAAGCTGGAATTCTCATTTAGAGGAACAGCAAGGCAACCGCTCTGCAGGCAGTTTTATGATTAGGGTTTCAAATGGAAACAAAGATAAAAACTGGGGCTCAGGGAACAATAGGGCTGCTCTCTCTTCCCTATCCTTACAGCTTGGCCCTATAAAATACTAAGTGGTCTCCACTGCTTCCGAGGACAGAATTTAGCCCAGACTGGCACACCTGGGGAGGGTGGATAATTTTCTGAACCCAGTCACTGTACCAAAGACAAATCTTAACTGTCCTACATGTGTGAAGCCATTTCTTCCCAGGCTTCTCCAAACAGTGTGAAATCCTTGAGGTGAACACCACAGTCATCTTCCCCTCCCTTCAGCCACCACGAAGAGTGAGAATCCTGGCTGTAACTCTTCCATCAGAAAATGCCTGCATTTATCTCTTCCTCTATAACCCTTCCTGGGGCTCAAATTCCGAGTTACTAAATACACCATGGAGCATGGGTTGGCTGGATGTAGCTCCTCGGGACCTCGCTGGGCTCTGAGCTGCTACCCACCCTGCAGTCTAACCAGGAACAGAAGATTCTATCACTCGGTAAGAGGATAAAATATAAATTCTTCCCCATCAACCAGCACTTCTGTTGTGCACTTCAAAAATGCACCACTTTCAAGCTGTGGCCATTATCCTCCCCTAATTTCTGCCTGCTAGCAGGTTCTGCAACTGAAGAAGTATTTCAAATTAATTTGTCTGTCAATATCTGGGTACTGAATCACCTAATAAGAGAAGTATTTTTCATTCTCTTCTTCTCAGTCAGAAGAAGAGACTTTCTTATCACCAAATAAAGCATCCATTATTGCGTGCTGTAATCCCATTCTGTCGTCCAGGTCATTTTTAGTCCAGAAAATGCTGAATCAGCACCATAAACCAATCAAGTAATTTCTTCCATTTTCTAACATTCAAGCAAAATAATGAAAATCACATCTCATTTGATGAGAAGAATATACGACAGAAATCTCCTCTTCCAAGGATAATTTTCAAAGAGGTGTGCCAAGGCAAGAAATACTGTTGCAAAAACATGTAGCTAATGTAGGGGCTCTTCTGCTGAACAGATAAATTCCATTTTTGACTGTCAGCTCATATTTAGAAAGTAGATTATGAACAATAAATCTGTACCTTTAGCCAGCTTCTAAACCATGCAAAGACATTAACTTGGCAAAAGAATGACCATTACTTTGATGAATGAAACATTCACTTAAAATATTCATGTACAAGATGATAATATCCAATTGATAACCAAAAAACACCCACCCCACTGCAGATTTAAATAACTGAGATGCATATGAGAGAAACCGAATCACACACATAAGAGGAGTTATTATGGCACTGTTAGGAGAACCAACAAATGAAAAAAAAGGCTTGATAAATATTTTCCATAACAAAACACAATTGGTTTCAGTGGGATACAGCTCTGTTTCTCATTAGTTATCCTTCACTTGTCAGACAAGTTCCATATTTCACCGAAACCCGCTGAGTATTCTTTCTAGTTTGCTGGGGAAAGTGGCTATACATTTAGCACGTTCCCTTTATGCTGTGTGTTTTCACAGGTCTTTCTTTAAAACACACTGTACATGCTTTTGCTTCTTTCCCTCAGGATAGTGGGTTTCGACATCCAAGAGGAGTTTAAAAGCAGGTAACAAGTCATCACTTTTGAAGCTGCAGAGCAGCTGAAGAGGTGCAATAGCCCCAGCAGCCATTATCAGTGCCTGCCAGGGTGCCACGCTATCAAGTTATATGATAAAGCACTCAGCTGACACCAGAAAAATAATCATTCCCTCTCTCCTGCACCACCCCCTTTTTCACAAGGAGGCTTTTTACACTCATTAAATGCAACCTTATCTCTGAAAGACTGCAATCCTCAGCAAATGACAAGTGTGCCTAATCTCATTTTCTGACAAGCGATTCTGACAGCACCTTCCTTTTGATTTCTAAGACACGTAGCTAGACATATATTAATCTGTCAGTCATCGCCCCTAGGAAGGATGGAAAAAAAGGAGAGACAGCGATGAACATTTGTGAATGTGAAGGGAACAAGGCAAGAAAGGACTAAGGGTCCTTTTCTGGCTATTTTAAGCAACTCAGCTGTGTTTCTCCACTCCTCCCACCCTAACATGGGACCCGAGTCACTCCTGTGCAGCAGAGCCCTCAACCTACCTGTCTGCAGAGGTGGCTAACGCATTTTATTTCAGGTATGAGTGTGGCCCAGCAGCTGTGGACTAGCAGCCAGCTGTGGGTGTATTTTCAGGTTTTCCCCAGAGTCGAAGGCAGCTGGGCTCTCATGTCGTTTCTCTGCACCTCAACTTTCAGCACTGCATAAAACTCAAGTGTTATTGTCACCATGGCACATATTTTAGTTACAGACATGGGACTTCCCAGTGCTGGTACTATAAAATGTTAAGCCTTAATTCCAGATTTACAGTTTATGAAGTGTTCTGCAATAACGTTTTTTTTTCAGCAAGAAATGCTTTGTCATTGCAGGCAGTGAAGCCCTGCTTGGCTTTGGTCGCTGGCCTGGCTGGCACATGTTGGCAGGTACAGGCAAAGACAGGTGGGATAAAAGCATCAAGACTAAAAGCATCAAATCGGTGTCAGATCTTAACAACTTTGTATGAAAGCTCGAAGTGCTGTAAAACAAAAGCATTTAGTACAACATCACAGCCTGGCAAGGTGCAAGCTGGAGAGGCTGAGCAACACCAACTCCAGGTGCACTTGGAGGCCCAGAAAAGGTAGGATTTCCAAGAACTCCTGGCTAGAATATGAGAAGATGCATTTCAAACGTGAGAGGGTTGTGGGGCCCTGACAGTGAGTGTGAATCGGGGCAGCTCACGTGGGTTTGCCACTCAGCGAGTGCGCAAAATACAGAGCCTTTGTGCAGGATGTATATATGATAAGGGGGGATGGCTTTACTGGAAGAGGGTACATTTAGACTGGAAATCAGGAAGAAATTCTTCCCTGTGAGGGTGGTGAGGGACTGGAATGGAAGGCCCAGAGAAGCTGTGGCTGCCCCTGGATCCCCGGACGTGTCCAAGGCCAGGTTGGACGGGGCTTGGAGCACCCTGGCATAGAGGACGGTGTCCCTGCCCATGGCAGGGAATGGCACTGGATGATCCTTCAGGTCGCTTCCAGCCCAAACCATTCTGGGATTCTCTGATACAGATTGGTGAGCACAGGGCTGTGGGGTGGAAGGAGGTAGACTGGCAGGTAGGTACAAAAGTGCAAATAAGTGAGATTCTACAAATGAGACCCACAGGAAGAAAGCGATTAAATGAGGTGGGAGGCAGTGTTCTTTATCTCACACAGACCTATTAGTTCTGTTCCTCATAAACACGCCTTCTCTCTCTTAGCATGTGAGTCATATTAATATTTCTACCCACCAAATGCTAAATTAGAGTAAATTATACAGATTTACCATCTAACATTTGCTCCCTGACCTGCCTGCACTTGCAGAGAGCCACCCCAGCTGGCAGCACATCTTCCTGCCTGGGGACATCCCAATGCCACAGCTCCAGCCTGGCACAGATGGCATCCCTCAGCTGAGAGCTCCTCTCCGCCTCCCTTCCCTTTCTCTGTGTTATATTAAAGTACAGGAGAAACTTTATTGTTCATAATGGGATAAGAAAAAAAAATCAAATGAAAGCAAAGTACAAAGGGGCTCCAATGCAATGCTTTAAAGCAATGCCATTTTCATAGTAATATAGTCATTAAGTACTTGTTTGATGGTGCAAAAAAGTAGGCCAAGATCTTTGCTAATACATTTAATTAATCAATACCTGCACTAGAAGATAGGAACAATTAAAGTTTTCCTCCTCACTCAGACAAAGCAGCAGAAAGCTTGTGATCTGCTTAAGGAGCTCGTCACTCAATGGGAAGATGAAAAGACTTCTTTAGTTTTACTTAAGAGCTGAAATCACGTTAATACTCGAGTGTTTAGGATCTGGCTCTCAGAAAGGCAGTAAATGAGCAGTGGCAGGAAAGCTGCCTGCTGTCACCGAGTCCCCGGCCTCGTGTTTCCACCCTGATGTCATCATAACGGGAAAAGTCACAAATATATGCTGGAGTTCATTGAGCCTGAAAATAACACCGGGGTTATTTCCTTAGAGAACACTTTGATAACTGGGTCTGGCAGAAACACCCATCTACTGCTGATGGGCCTTAGAAGGGTAAATGTAAACCTGACCCTGCACAGTTTGGATTTCTCCTGGGTTTTTATTAAAATAGGATTTTCTGGTTGCATCTAAACTAGAAGAGAGAAGAAAAGAAGGCGTAGGCAGAAAAAGTCACCTCTTTTGGGGAAAAGTGGTGGGAGGAACCTGGGCGGTTCCCTGTGTGAACCTCTGGCTCGGGGAAGGAGAAACTTCTCATTTCATGAGGGCTGCTGATATGGGCATCAAGTAAGAGAAAATTGCCTAAAATCAGCCCAAAATGCAGCTGTCCTTGGGGGACCCCAGCTCTGCCCCTGCAGCCAGGGCCATTATCACCTGAGGGATATCCCTATTCCACCTCTCGGGAAACACACCTTGGCCATCATCCTGGGGGTCCAAGGGCTGCTGGTGCTGGCACATCTCCCCTGCACTGACTCACTCGACTGTTTGAAAAAGCCTTTGATAGGGGTCTCAAGGCACGAGGTGCAGCACAGGCAGAGGGGCGAAGAGGCAGGACAATGAACAGGACACCGGGGATAAGGTTGTTTCCCACTCCTTGGAGGAGGAACATCGAGCAAGACCACTGCAGGTAGTGCCGAAAACTGAACACTGCCCAGTTTCCTTCACTGTCTGATCCTCTAGTGAGAGCAGAACCCCACCCAGGACCTCACAGCTTCCTGCTGTGGAACCAAAGGGCCCATCACAGACAGGTGCTGACCTTACAGCATGAGGGAAAGCACAGACACAGCGTTGAGTTGAAAACAAATTATTTCTTCATACAGTCATTAGCAGGAATATAAATGCAAATGACTCTATAATTTGCATCGTGAGAACTATCAACCTGATGTTGCAGCTAAAGGAGAAAATTCTTCCCTGGTCATCACTGGAGATGACTCAGGCCATAGAGCTGATCTCTTGTAAATTGGCTGCCAACTTTCACTCAGTATTAAGCCCACCAGGCACTTTGCTGTCTCTAATCCCCTCGACAGAATGCTGCAAGAGCCTCACTAATACTTTCGTCAAGGCTCTCAATTCTTCTGTGCATCCTCACCTGGTATTGCAGGAGTCTGCACTCAAAGCTCTGTGCAAGGCCACCGTAGTCACAACGAAAAGGGCAACAACAAAATAAGCAGGTTGATTCTGCCCTAGTCCAGCCTCCATGCACAAATCCAAATCTCTCCAAAAGTCCTGGTCAAAAGTCCTCGGAAAATAAAATCCTTCTGACACAAGAAACAATTTTCAGTAGCTTGCCAAACACTATTTTTCTTTCATTTAAGATTCTAACAAAACCTAACTTCTTTGTCTCTCAAGCTTCCTTGATCTCCTTCACTTTTAGCTGTCACATAAAGTCAATTGGCTGCACCTCTCTGCTTGATAAAGACAAGCCAACTGGTCTGATGTATCTTTAATGAGGAGGTAGGTAAGACACAGTCCAACAAGGTGCTGAACACTTTGACCCTAAGCTAGCAAAGCACTTAAATATCTGCTTAAATTTCAACAAAAAGAAGTCCTTTTGGAGCTAATGGGGCTGCTCTGGCATTCAGACTTCAGCACCATTGTGTAAATCTGGCTGGATTAGGGACAGAGCCTTTCCAAGGCTCAGTTACTGAGAGAGCAAAACCAGTCAGAAACACACAGGTAACCGGGAGAGAGCCAGGACAGCTGAGTCACAGGTGAACTGGGGAAAGTGTCTCTGTCAGTAATTAACGTGTCAGCCGTGTAATTACGCTTGCACATAACACTGTGTTGTTGTTATTGTGTTAGAGGAGCAGGCAGGGTTATTCCTGCTCTAATGTAACATTCCATCAATGGCATGGAACACCTGAAGGATCTGCAGGGATGAAGGCTTGGCCTTTGCTTCAAAATCAGTGTTCGACCCTACAATAAAAAGGGACAAATACAAAATAATACAAATCCAAATGAATGATGGGGAGGTCATGAAGAGGAAGCTGAAAGAGTAAAAATGATACCAAAGCTGAGCTATTGTTGCTGAGGTTCAGTTAACCAACTGATCTATATCCAGCCTGGATTATTCCAGGCATTACTGGAGGAGGTGTGCTTTGAGAATCTAATAAAATACACGAGAGCCATGATAAAACTTTAACCTGTTTCCATAATACAGTGACGTTCTACTCCACACACACCTGTAAGAGAGGCTGTCAGATGTCATCACCATTAGTTATTAATCTATTTGTTCCTATAAAATTTTCTCATTTCCCCCTCCTTTTTCAGGAATTTACTTTTTCTAAAGAGGAACTGATTTAATGTAGGAAAAAAGCTGCAGCATATCAAAAAGTGAATGGGAAAATGGGTAAGGAGATAATGTTTAACTGGGAAGGAAGAGTTATTTTAGAAACATTTTATATCATTTAAAAAGCACTGAGTACTATTTTATGCCTCTTCTTGAGGAATAAAAGTTGTAGTTATGAGTCCAGGTGTACATATTTCAATAGAAAAGTGAGACTGCAACAGATACATAAAAATATCTTTAAAAAGTAGCTCAAGTAGATTCTTCATGAGTAAAACACTGGCAACCTGAATTTTAATATCATTCTCAGCATTTCAGTGGAGCATTTTGTTAATCTGTAAAGTGCTGGAGAAAACAGAGCATAGAGCATTCCTACTTAGCCCTGTGTCATCTCAGCTCCAGCAGCTGCCCCGGGGCTGTGCCGTCCATCACCGGGGCTGGGACGTGGGGCTGGTCAGCTTAGTGCTTCCAGCTCTGTAAAATTTATAGAATGTGCCTCATGCTTGGGGTTATGGCCATTTATTTTGGAAGTTTCAGCTGATCTGTAACTCGCTGCTGTGCAAACAACAAAAAATAAGATGTTCACCATTCCAGGTTCTATCTATACAGTATTACATAATATGAGAATTAAGTATTTTTCCTTAGTGGTGTGTTGCAATATTATGGTGTGAGCCTCTTTGTATCACCCAGGACATACACCGAGAAGAAGGTTATAAAAAACTGCCTGCGCAGGTTTTATTTTAAGAGGCCTTCAGACCAAAGGCCTTGTCTCCGCCTTGGGCCTGGCAGGGAGGCTCCGAGAAGTCACCGGGGCTCCCTATTAAAATACTGTTAGCACAGACGAGAGTTTTGGTCTTCTTTTTAGTTCAAACGTCGTCTGGGAGAGACAAAGAAACAAAGTGCTTGGGTCAGTGGAAATTTCTGACAAAGACTTTTCTTCCTGGCACACACAGGGACAACCCCACCAACTGTGTGGGGTTTGTCCCCCCCGAATGACAAGGCAAAGGTCCTGATTAAAGGCCCTCAGAGGGGGGACACAAAAGATGGCCCAGGACTTCAAAGTCAGCACACTGCTGGCCAGCGGGGAGGTCCCTTTTTTCCCCTCTCTCTCCTTTTAACTTCAGCTCCCGCTGGCTGTGGAGGGGCTTCTAATTGCATTTCACAGGGGCTGAACAAAACGTGGTCTTGTCTTCCACACAGCAGCGACCCTGGAGGACGTGGAGATGATGTGAGGCTTCAGAGCAGGAACAAAAAGAGATTCATCATGTCAGCAAGCCCCGCAGAGCCAACGGTGAGGCTTCTGCAAGATCATTTGCATGCTGCCACGTTTCTAGAGGTGAACAGGCAGTGGTGGGTTTTCACAGAAGTGGTGTGGCCGGCCCCCTCCTCATGGCTTTGAACGTGGGGCATCTGCAAACCCACCAAGATTTGGGTCAGGGTTTGACCCGACCTGCAGCAGCAGTGGAAAGCCACAGAGAGCTGAAGGTGGCTGCCCTGACCAGCAGAGCGGAGATCTCCTTCGTGCTGGAGAGGAAGAACCTCTGCCCACTGATCCAGGTCTGCACGTGGAGACTTTCTCTGGCAAACTGGGATCTTGATCAAACGGTACCCAGGCTGATTTAAGCAGCCTAATTAAAATTCTGTCAGTGAGTCTAGAGCTATGGAAGAGAAGTTTTGTCTGAAGCCAGATAGATTTGTTGGAAGTACAGGAAAGCGGTTTCAGGCGATGTGAGATGAGAAGAAAGCCTCAGGCCAGATGTTACACAGGCAATGCCATGCCAGTCAGACATGGGGCATGATTTAAATCAAGCATGGAAGTACACTGGAACCCAGCACTTGGCCACCTTAACTTCCAAAAAACCCAAAAGGCCAAAAAAGGTCTGCACTAGTATGGATGAACAAAATACCATCTCATCCCAAAATAACACAAGTCAACAAAGTGCTATCCCTTTAATGTCTGATAGTCCCTCTTTTCCACTTCCCTAATGAGATTGCCTTCCTCATTCTTTTCCTTTTGCATTCAAATTTCAATCTGCAGTGAATTTTCCACATTACAGGATGAACCATATATCTATTTTCCCACATTGCACAGCACTAGACCCAACACAATACATCCAAATCCCAAGAAGTAGAGTTTATCCCATGTTCCCTGTGCTGATGCCAGTGGAAGCCGGTGCTGCCGAGCCCGAGCTTTCTCCGTGGATGTTCAGGAAGAGAATTAGGCCTGGAATGAGGTTAGTTAGTCACTGCTGATTCATCACGCGTTTGAGATTTGGATTAACAAACCATTCATCCCCCAGTCCTTGTATGCAGGCCCCTGTTTCCAACAGGAGTAGGGGTTTTTTATTTATTTACTAACTGACAATAGTGGAAAGCCTCATATTCACATCCGAATTATAATAAATGCATTATAAATGAGTAAGTAGGAAACAGTAAGGAAATGATGTTTTACTTTTAAATGCTAATTATGGAGCCCTGGTGCAGTTAATGTGTAGGGTGTTCTGTCAATTTTTAATGTTTATGCCAAGTGTAGTCTTCAATTTAACATGAGCTTTTAATCCTTTGAGTACTAAATTGCCTTTTAATGCTTGCAGCACAACATTGTGTTTGCACAAAGTCAGGACTGAAAAATGAATTTACTACAAGATATGTGCATGTATGAAGGGGGGAGGAAGTACAAAGGACAAGATTTTTTTTTAATGATGTTGTTGGAACCATACAAGAGGAAGGAACTGCTTTCAGGATGTACCTGGCAATTGTTTGCAGTGGCAAGAGGCTGCTGCTGATTTAGTATCTCTGTTGAAGCATTTTCAGAGAGCTCTTTCAGGCTCCAACAATTTATCCAACAACTACACCAAAAATTTATGGTTTGCACCCATAAAGTAAACTTGGAGGAAAACATGATGGAAGGAATTACCATAGAGAGGAACCTGCATGTTTCAGTAGGACAAAAGTACCTATGAAGAGAGAGTTTTTCAGCCAATGGAATTGTAAAGAGTAAGGTCTGGAAAAGATAAATTATATGGTGGTTTTCTGGCTTGGCTGGTTTGGTTTTGCCTTTTCAGCTGGTGTGTGGTAACAGGTCCCAGGTAATTCCCAGCTCTCAGGGCCCTCCAGTCAGTAGCATGGCTATGGCACAAACCCCTGGGCTGAAGATGCTCATCCCAGCCCAAGACAGCTTCTCCTTCCCACTCTGCGCCCCAGAAACCTCAGCACAGCCAGACTCGGGGAAATGGCTCAGGAACCACGCTGGGGAGCTCCATCTTCAGAGCCAACAGGACAGCTACAGCCCCTGCACACACTCCCAGGATGTCCTTGCCTGGGGACCGTGTCCTCACTTGCTCCCACAGCAGCATCGCTGGGATTTGGCCAACTGGACACAGCCCAGCCCCACCTGCCCCCAGCGCTGCTCTCGCCGCCCCTCCCTGCATGTAGGGAAGTTAGAGCAGCTTGTGAGGCTAATCCCTGTTTATCTCCTTGGTGAACAGACTTTTCAAAATGACACTGTTCGCATGCTTAAAGCTCCAAATTTGACTTTCCTTGACAGCAGCCATCTCAGGAATCCCAATGAGGTTTATTTTTGGCAGTGGAGCCTTCACAGAACAGGCTTTGCTGCGTGTACAGCTCCCAGCGCGCCGGTGCAGCTCTGCAGAGGAGGAAGACTGGGGACCTGAGGATTTGGCACATCGCAGTGATGTACCCTCAGCTTTGCTACCAGGTAAGACCCACAGGGCTAAAACTAATCAATTAAAAACTCTTTGCTTTTTCTCTTCCCCTGCATTTCCACCATCTGTAAGATTTTGGAAGGTTGGAAGGGACCTTAAAGCCCATCCCATTCCAGCCCCTGCCATGGGCAGGGCCAGCTTCCACTGTCCCAGGCTGCTCCAAGCCCCGTCCAGCCTGGCCTTGGGCACTGCCAGGGATCCAGGGGCAGCCACAGCTGCTCTGGGCACCCTGTGCCAGGGCCTGCCACCCTCACAGGGAACAATTCCTTCCTAATATCCAATTCAAACCTCTCCTTCTTCAGTTTAAAGCCATTCCACTTTCTCCTATCACTGCAAAAAGTCACTCTCCAGCTTTCCTGTAGGCTGCAGGTATTTGAAAACATTTTTCCTTCTCCCTCATCCTAGCTTCCCACATGTGCTAACACACAGCTTATGCTGCCCACTCCATTAATTTGGTGTTCTGGGAAGAAGCATCTCTTTGCTTAGCCCATCAGAGGGAACAGCAGTCAGGAAGAACCAGAAATACAAACAGGGTCAATTGTTTCACGATTAAATAATACAGCTTTAAAATGTGGCTGTAAAGGGAAATTCAGCCAATGAAAGGTGGAGTTTGAGCTAACAAATTGGCTCAGGTAGACAGGTAATATTTAAACATTACTTTTGAAAATACTGCAGTGAAATTAATCTACAGGCCTTGTGCTAGAAACTCACACACTGAATTTAAGCATAGAGTCTTGCACATAAAACAGGCAAAATATAGAATCACAGGATCATTACCATTGGAAAAGATCAAGATCATCAAGTCCTATCTCTGACATTCCCACTGAACCACATCACAAACTGTCCCATCTACTCACTTTTTGGATACTTCCAGGGGTGGTGACTTCACCACTGCCCTGGACAACCAGTTCCTGACCACCTTTTCCATAAAGAAATTTTCCCTAATATCCAGCCTGCCCCTCCCCTGGCCCAGCCTGAGGCCGTTCCCTCTCCTCCTGTCCCTGTTCCCTGGGAGCAGAGCCCGACCCCCCCGGCTGCCCCCTCCTGTCAGGGACTTGTGCAGAGCCACAAGGGCCCCCCTGAGCCTCCTTTTCTCCAGGCTGAGCCCCTTTCCCAGCTCCCTCAGCCGCTCTTGGTGCTCCAGCCCCTTCCCTGAACACTCTCCAGCCCCTCAGTGTCTTTCTTGTCCTGAGGGGCCCAGGACTGACCCCAGGACTGGAAGTGCTCCAGCAGTGCCAGCACAGGGGACAGGCACTGCCCTGGTCCTGCTGCCAGTGTGGATACTACCAGGGCCCATTGGCCTTTGGCCACCCGTTGCATTGAGCACCTGGATTGCTGCTGGTGGGACACGAAGCCAAACCAAAGCAGGCTGAGGGGGGCTGAGGTGCCCGGCACTGCCATCACCCCACACCAAACCAAACCCTCCCTGTCCCTTGAGACTTTCCCCTCCTGTTCGTACCACGTGTGCCCAGGGTGCCCCTGTCTGGCAGCCTGTCCTCCCCACGGGGTGTGACACTGTCACCTCTTGTGTTCCGCAGCTGCTGCTGCCAGCAAGGGTGACTGGCACTGGTGAGTCCCTGGCACTGGTGAGTCCCTGGCACTGGTGAGTCCCCAGCACTGGTGAGTCCCCAGCACTGGTGAGTCCCCGGCACTGGTGAGTCCCAGCCCGTGCCCCCAGCTTGGCTCCTGGCACCTGCCCTGCACAGCCCAGGAAGGATTGCTCAGGACGTGCCTTGGCGGGTAATTACACCCATTAGCAGAAGCACGAATGCTGCAGAGCAGAGGTTGGAAAATACATGTTCGGGAATTCTCCCATATCTGAACCTGGCCCATTGCCTCACTAATGGCATCCAGCTAAACATCCTGGCTTTGAGAGTGGGGGGAACAGGAAACTAGGGAGTGTTGGCCTCTCTTTTTTCTTGTCATTGCATGATTTCTTCTCAAAGCTTGGTGCTCCAAGGCAGGCTAATAAGCCCAGGTTTATTTCATCTCACTGAGATGTTGGAACCCTGGCCCCAGTCTAACACTGAAGGTTTTCTATCCTGCACAGAAATGACAGGCACCAAAACACCACCGTACTTTAAAGACTGATAAAGATACTTTAAAGAACCAAATATATGTCCTTATTTGCTCAGTGGCTTTGATCTGGTGATTTAACTTATGCAGATAAAACTGAATTAGATGCCAGTTTTAAAAGCCTGGTCTTCAAACACTGGACTCACATTTTGAGAAGCGGGGGACAAATCAGAACCCGCAGGCAGAGAAAGTACATCCCTGCAGCACCACAAACCCTTTGAGCATCACCACAAACCCTTTGAGCATTACCACGTCCATGGCTCCAGAAGGATTTGGCTGCACAGGACTGCTCCAGGCATATATTCCACACATGTAAGTATTCCTATCCGAGGCTTAGATCTCCAGCAGGAGGGTTTTAAAAATAAACCCATCTTTTTGGATTAGATGGATGCAAGAAGAGTGCTGGGGTCTGTCCGGTGGGCAGGACCCGGTGGTGGTGGCAGTGGGGACAGGGACACACATGCTCTGGTTGAGGTCAGACCTCAGCCCTGGCACACAGTTCTGCAGGTGTCTGAAGCAAGGAACCCCACTGCCACAAACCACCTACTAATTGTTATATATTTTAAAATAAGACAGGAACAAAGTCTTTTGTATTTGAAGCATGTTTCGCTTTGCCTTACATTTCCAAGCCTCTTTCCCAAGCCTCTTCCTTATATTATTTTCTCCCCTCACCCAGGTTTTTTAATCCTCCCATTCAGAGTTGAATTCTTCTCTTTTCCTTTTCATGCCATCGAGGTGAATAGTGTCTATTTTAGATCTTGTTCACTAATGTATCGAGGCATCTTACTTTGTATTACTTCCATATCTTGATGTTATCTAAAGCTTTTTATATAGTAAGAGAGAAATTACAAGGTTTATAATTTCCCTCATACACGTAACAAAAAAGATAAAGCATGAAATTGCAGCACTGTGACTGATTTTCTATAAAAGTTCAACAATTTCCAGCAGGCTACAGCCGAGATGGGGTTGGATTTGCTCTGTGCCTTTAGGTCTTTTTGACATTCATCTGTGTGTGCATGTGCATGTCATTATGAACATTGTATTTGTGTCAAGTGTCAGAGGAGGCCACAGAGATGCTCTGAGGGCTGGAGCCCCTCTGCTCTGGAGCCAGGCTGAGAGAGCTGGGGGTCTTCACCTGGAGAGGAGAAGGCTCCAGGGAGAGCTCAGAGCCCCTTGCAGGGCCTGAAGGGGCTCCAGGAGAGCTGGAGAGGGACTGGGGACAAGGGATGGAGGGACAGGACACAGGGAATGGCTTCCCATTGCCAGAGGGCAGGGATAGATGGGATACTGGGAAGGAATTGTTCCCTGTGAGGGTGGGCAGGCCCTGGCACAGGGTGCCCAGAGCAGCTGTGGCTGCCCCTGGATCCCTGGCAGTGCCCAAGGCCAGGCTGGACGGGGCTTGGAGCAGCCTGGGACAGGGGAAGGTGGCCCTGCCCGTGGCAGGGGTGGGATGAGACAAGCTTTACATATCCTTGAAACCCAAACCATTCTGTGACTCTGATTCTATAAATACATCACACTTGGGTGAAAAGCAACATTAAACCAGCAGATAAAACTCTTCTGAGAGGATGCAGCATGTTTGCAGCAGATTTGGAATTACACTGCAATTCTGTAAAACACCAACAGATCTTTTATAGGTCTTTTAAGCAGATGAAAGAAGGGATTCAGTTTACTCACATCTGCAAAATCCCACTTGGAGGAATAAACACTCAGCAAGAAACTTGTGATTCTTTGTGCACCTGCCTAGGGCAAAAGCACCACAATACTGGCTTTACTCCTGGGCTTTTGAACACATCTTGCTTTTGACCAGGCTACAGATACAGCAGCCCTAAACTGCTGGTTGGACCTCCCTGGAGAGTATCCGAGCCCCACACTGTGCTCCTTGAGTCATGGAAATTAAGAAAGCTCAGCACCTCCGAGGATATGATGAGATCAGGCCAAAGTCACCCAAAGAACAGCAGCTCAGGTACTGGACAGACCAGGCACAATCAGCCTCTTCAAATGTGTCACTAATGACAATGGAGCCAAACTCCTCCTGTTCTGAAGCCCAAGTGAAATCTTTCTCATTAGTAATCATTCACCCAATTTCTGCTACTGCTGGTGTCAGACAATTACAAATGCTTTGGTGGTGCCAGGATCTCCATTCCAGATGTCCAGGATACCCTGAGGTCAGCCCTGTGTCCACTAAGGTTGCAGCAGCCCAATGTCCCTATGCCTGGACTTGCTGGCAGTGCTGATGAGGCCTTGCAGCTCACCAGAGTCAGCCACGGAGCTGAAAGAAACATTCCCAGCGTGGGATTTGTCTGTGAAGCCAGGTTCCTCTCCCTAAACTGGATTTCAGGCAATACAATATCAGTGTCACATTGCCTCAGTGCCCCCCAGGGCTGGCACCCACCTTCCAAGTGCCTTAAAAATCCAAGTCTATGAAGTTAACTGTTTCTGTGATTCATTGCTACAGCACACTAGACAACAGTGACCCTTTAAAAGGATAAAATGAAAAAATTTAAAAGTCTAAATATAAAGTATTTGTTCTGCGTAACGTTTAACAGCCACGTTATGCAGTGATGATGGTGATGTGGTCTAGAGACAGGTTTTAAACACTGGACAGCACAGCTGCTCTTGTCCAAGAGCTTTCCTGTGCCACATCAGCTCCTGTCACACACGCACACATCCCACTGTGCCCAGCTGACCCCTGCACACTGCACAGCCATGGTCAGGGACCAGCATGGACACCCACGGAAGTGTTGGGAATGTGGCTTCACAAAGCGCCAGTGTAGGTTCAGGACTCCTGGACAAGCTGGCTGCTGTCTCACATCCTATCACAGCTTCGGGGTATGCCCTTCCCACCACTGTGGTCAAGGGGGGCTGGAAGAGCCCTGGAAAGGCTGGAGAAGCCATGGAAGCCCTGCCTTACCATGGCACACACCACTTTGGTTCTACTAGGTCACAAATCCATCCTTATTTAAATATATGCATGTGCAAATATTTTTAGAAAGTTTCAAGCACGTACTCCAGCATGGCAGCATCTTCCAAAAGCTGTGGATTTCACTAAATCATTTTTACTGCCCTAGTTTTGAATAAAGTATAAATATTGTACGCACGAACCACAGCAGCATTCCAAGGGCACTCCAGCACGTGGGGCTGTGCATGGCCGTGACGTGGGGCCCGCTGGTATTGCTGGAGACTTATCATCCATCAGCTTGTCTTGGTGACTAATAAGGGAACTCAAATCATGTAATGACAGGTTTTGATTTCCTTAATTTAAGAGCAAATGTGGAAATCAGGTGAGCTCAGGAAAGCTATGTGGTGTATGAGCTTGCAAAGGCGGTGGAAAACCAAACTCCCCTCATGCCAGTCTTGCATATAAACTGGAAGTCTGTAAGTTTCCTTAAAAAATGTATAATCGAGAAATTCCAGTGTTGCTTTTTTATATTATTGCATTGCCTAAGAGCCTTTGCTACGAACTTGGATCCTGGGTGTCTAAAACACACATCTCTGTCTCAGAGCTGTACATTACACACACTAAGACATCCATTGCCCAGCTGAATCCAGGCTAATGCACTGCGTTTATTTCCTAAAAGCATTCAGAGGAGAAATGAAAGAGCAAACAGAATAAACCCTAATGTTACCCAGGAATTAAATATACACAATCTTTACTACTTGGCATTTTCCTTCTTCGCAATTCATAAAAAGCCAGCCAGGGAGCCAGAAGTTTCCTCACTGTTAATGATGAGGGAAGGCTGGATCCCTACCTCGGTGATCCCTCAGAAAGTGCCCGTGTCTGTGGTATCTGGGAGTCAGCACCTCCGCCTGCTCAGCTGTCACACCTCTTGTTCAGGTCTCTCCTATGATAATCTCTCCCTGCTCAGCTCCAGATAACACAATGCATTCCCTCTTCTCTTTTCTGAGCTTATTTGCAGACGTAGCCATCCATAAGAAGCTTTAAATGCGTATTACACTACAGGAAAAACCCCTGTGGCCCACCAAGTAGTGGGCTGGAAAACCAGTTTAGATTTGCAGAGAAGCTGGTATTAAAATCCTTGAGGACTTAGCATCCCCCTGTCATGCGTTTAAAGCCCTGTGAATAATAAAGGAGCCCTGGTAATTTTGCTAAAAAATGAAATTCCATCATTTCTGCAGAATAAACAAAAACAAACCAATGCATTAGCTATGCAATACTTCTCAGCACCACAGTTTGAATGCATCATTAAAGACAGATTTTACCCATGAAAAGTGTTTTTAAAAAGTAATAAATACACAAAACTTCACATATACTTTTCATTTCATTCCTACATCCTCTCTGTGGGAGGTGGACTCAGATTAAGTTGGTACAGCCAATTCCTCCAGCTGCAGGAAGCTGAAGCCCTATTCCTTACAGCTCACATATTGTATATTGTGCTCTAAACTAGATCCTACCTGCAACCGTGAAATTTGGGAGTTTAAATCTATGATATCCACTGATATTAGAAATGAAAATAAGTAAAGAGCAGCTAGAATGTAATCTCACTGTCATCAAGACCAAGTTCATGTTCCTATTTCCAGGTCCTGAGTACTCAGCAAGGACAATTCTCTGACTTTTCTCTCCTGAAAGAGTTGATTTACTACAGGATTCAGCTGGAATCCTCTTTGCTCAAATCTAAGATGGCTTTATTAGTTATGTGAGGAGCTATTCTTGAAGAAGAAGCACACCACTAAAAAAGTGAATGTGCAAATTACTGTGGAGAACATCGTTGCTGGCCCAGTCTTGACAAAGCAGTGTTGCCTTGTCCCTCTTCCAGTTAAGGAACTATCACTACAGATTTGAGGAAGGACCAAACTGCAGCTTGGTATCACAGCTGCTGGTGTGGTGATGCTCTAAGGAAGGCAAAACAACCCTCACACCCAAATTCAGCATTAAGGAGGGGAAAAAGAAAGGTACCTGTGAATACCAGAATCCTGAAGGATATTAAAGCCAGAAACAACAGCTACAGTTGACAAGGTACGGCTAAGCCTCCTTCCAGCCTCCTCCAGTGACAGAACCAGAGTACCTAAGGCTGCTTAGCACTTTTGCTTATATCTCAAAAATCCTATAAAATAAAGGGATAGAGTCTTATCTCTGGCTTAGTGTTTTAATTATAAGTGATTCCCCCCAAAAGCTGGCATTGCTCTGGTGGAAATAAGAGGCATGACAGGCACAATGTTCCACTGGGCAAAGCATCCAAAAAATACTGCTCCGGTAATTCACAGAATATATGGCAGACATTGTCCAGGTCACTGCAACAGTGTCAGCCTTGAAAAGACACGGAGTGACAGAGGACAGCTGCAAAATATCTGCGCACATTGCACGGCCACCGAGTGCCCTGGCGAGGGATCAGCCCCGGCGGGGGCTGTCAGTGACGCCCCGTAGCCAAGCGCCCGAACTCTCACTAAACACAACTCCAGCAAAGGATACTGCAAGGTTACCAGTAAAAGACAAGTCCTAAGGGTAATATTCAGGAGCAGTTCCTCGGCTGGTAGCTGCTTCCCGCTGCGGAATGTCACTCACACGGAAAGTCACGATGCCTTGATAGGCTTCACAATCCCCATCAGTTCTTCAGCTGCTTGGCTAATCAGATATTATTACCTCCTTTGTGTTTTCTTTCCCAGCCCTCTCTCTCTCTTTCTCTGGCAAGGTTGCTGTAAAAGGACTCAGTAATGATTCCTATCTAAATATTTCACTTGCAATACAAAGGTCTGTATTTTGCATACCGTGGAACTTCTGTTGCTTTGTCTTTTGACAAAAAAATCTCCCTGGGCTTCTGGGAATAAATACTGATAATTGTACCCAGCCTGAACAGAGCATATTGTACATTAAACCACACAACATCGGATTCAGAGGCAGTGATCACTGAGGATGGGACTTCAGCACACCCAAATCCTGAAGGTTTGGGAACCTCCCTTTCAGGCTTGAGGCTACACTAGAACCTTCTGTGCCACACAGACACCCTGGCAGGACACTTGGAACCAGAGGTCAGTGCTGTCATTACCAGTCCCACAGGGTTACCTCCTCACTGGGGATCCTCCCTCACTGCACACAGAGTGAAAGGAACATTTCACTTTATTTTATAAATATTTGGCCTTCTAGACGTTATCCAGCACATTGCCATTAAATTCCTTGGGGGAAGATGCAGGTCAGTGCTAAAAGCTGTAGAAAATCTCACCTTTTCATGTAACTCTTGTTTTTCTTGTGTGCAGAACACCAAGATTTCAACTTTGCCTAAATTAGAGCAGATTAGACCTTGGAATTCCAAAATCGGGCAAATTGTTGTGATTCATCTTTTCTCCCCATTCCCTAAAAAGACAGACCTGGTGCCTCTAAAGCCTTCTGCAAAGGACAGATCCCAGGGCTTTGACCCTCCTCTCCCAGATGCAAAGAGCACCTTCAGCACCAAACAACTTCCCCTTGTTGAGCAGACATTCAGCTCTGCAGAACAGTTAAAACTCTCCCTGGAGCAGGGCCTGACTAATTCCTGCAGCTCCCTGGGCTGTGTGTGGGGACACAGGCCAGCAGCAGCAGCCCTGCTCCTTCCACACGGCCCCGGCTCCTTCCACACGGCCCCGGCTCCTTCCACACGGCCCCGGCTCCTTCCACACAGTCCCGGCTC
>VZTD01004419.1:597089-652089 GCA_013397725.1 Rhagologus leucostigma
TCCACACAGCCCCGGCTCCTTCCACACAGCCCCGCTCCTTCCACACAGCCCCGGCTCCCTCCACACAGCCCCGCTCCTTCCACACAGCCCCGGCTCCTTCCACACAGCCCCGCTCCTTCCACACAGCCCCGGCTCCCTCCACACAGCCCCGCTCCTTCCACACAGCCCCGGCTCCTTCCACACAGCCCCGCTCCTTCCACACAGCCCCGGCTCCCTCCACACAGCCCCGCTCCTTCCACACAGCCCCGGCTCCTTCCACACAGCCCCGCTCCTTCCACACAGCCCCGGCTCCCTCCACACAGCCCCGCTCCTTCCACACAGCCCCGGCTCCTTCCACACAGCCCCGCTCCTTCCACACAGCCCCGGCTCCCTCCACACAGCCCCGCTCCTTCCACACAGCCCCGGCTCCTTCCACACAGCCCCGCTCCTTCCACACAGCCCCGGCTCCCTCCACACAGCCCCGCTCCTTCCACACAGCCCCGGCTCCTTCCACACAGCCCCGCTCCTTCCACACAGCCCCGGCTCCCTCCACACAGCCCCGCTCCTTCCACACAGCCCCGGCTCCTTCCACACAGCCCCGCTCCTTCCACACAGCCCCGGCTCCCTCCACACAGCCCCGCTCCTTCCACGCAGTCCCGCTCCGCGCTGCCGAGGCCCGAACAAAGGCAGCATTTTGTCAGCAGGACATGTTAGCTCGGGCACGCTGCCACAGCTTCCCAGCTTCTGCAGGTAACTGGATGCAGTGTAGACAAGCCTAATGTGGTTTCATATGGAAATGAGTGGTAAATTATTAATATTAATAACATCTATAAACAACTGGTGACAACTTCAAGTGGCTTATTGTGTAGTACGTACAAGGCATCTGTTCATTATCATTTACAAGACACTCCTGATATACACAACAATTTACCCGAGGATCTGGGCAGACATTTCCACTCTGAATTTCCACTTCCAACCCCAAGGTGCTCACAGCACCCCAGGGTCCGTACTGGGACTGCTCTGTGTCCTGCTGGAGTGCAAGCCCTGGGGCAGGGATCCCTCAGCACACGCGGCGCCGGCGGGGACGGGCTCGGAGCATGCTGCTCATTCACCTTCAGATCCTGCTTTTCTCTAAGGTCGCAGCGATTGCATCAGTGGAAATTTGTCTCATTCCAGAGGGCCTGATTCTCGCTGGGAGCCAGACGCCTGGAAGCTATTACGTGTCTGTGTGATGGTTTAAGGCCCAAAGGAAACTTCCTACAGCCCAGCCATAACCCATGGGAAAAGGCTGGGAGAGGGGAGAGGCAAACGGGGCTGTGAGCACAGGATTCTGCAAAGCACCACTGTAAGTTTATTATGTCAAAGACGGAGTAAGCCGTGATGTTACAATTTTTCTGTCAAGGACAGTGATAAAAAACTCTCCTCACTCCAAGCTCTGGGATTTACGGCATAGGTTTCCAACCTCCAGAGGCTAATTATTTCCAGTCATCCTGCAGTGCACCCTGGGCAATGCTTTATGAAGTTAGCTTCATGTGGCTGAACACCCCTTACTTCACTGGCCTCTTGCTGTCATGATGCGAAGACGGACTAGTACTTCATGTAACAATTTTTAAATAGAAGTGGATGATTTTTCAAGTAATTATTAGCAAAAACGTCAAACAGAAAGGCAGAGGCTGGCTATCCTACTGAGAGGAACCACTGAGGCAGAAAATATGTGCCAGAGCATGGAGTGGGAGCTGCACCAAGCTTGCTGTCAGACAATGCTCTTTATCAAACCGGGAACACAACACCAGGCTGCTCATAATGCCTCCTTTAATGAGGCGGCCGAGCCGCCATGCTCGGCTGTATTCAAATAAACACAGTAGCTTTTCAGCAACTGATTTTAATCTCATTTCCCAATCTGAGACGGGCCCGGGAAACCCAACACTTTCAAAAAATTGTTTTTTAATTGTTGTTGGCAACCTCATCTCCTACCTTCAAAGGATGAGTTAATGGTATCTAAACAGAGAACAGTGACAGCGCAGTGAGCGGAGGAGCTGCTCCTCTCTCTCACAAAGACCAGTTCTCAAATTACCAGATGTTTTCTTCGGCTTTCGGAAAAGAAAGAAAAAAAATCTCGAGACCTTCCTTGAAGGCAGCCAGGTGAATGACAACACTGAGCCTACAGCCCAGCACCGTGGCAGGGAGCAGCCTGGAAGTGGAGTGTTGCAAAGGCCATCCAGAGCCAACAGCCGACCTCCTTCCATCGGAATGGGTGCTCCCAGGAGCTGGGAGCAGTGCCACACTGCACATTACTTCACTGAATTGCACACAGTCAAGAAGAATGATCTTCTGAGGTTAAAACACCAGCACACAGCAAGGGATTTCTGCTGGGGATAAGTCTGCCCAACACGCAATCCTCCCATGTGTAAATGGAGAAACCGGTTCATCCTTCCCCTCCTCCTGCTGCCTCATTTTTTCTGATAACTTGGCAAGCATTTTTGGACATTTTTGGACAGATCAATCCTTTTTGTTGGATTAGTAATGATACCTGAAGACTATCTGTACATAAATGACCAATAATGGCAGTGCAGTGCTCTTATCAGATGGCTACCAAACCTTGGTCACATCTCACCTTTCTGCACTCAGCTTCTGTTTTGGGCTGCATATAAAACCTGAAACAGAAATCTCTCTGCTCTTTGGGGATGTTAAAGCATAGAATCATAGAACAGCTTGGGTTGGAAGGTTAAAGCCTTAAAGCTCATAGGTCAAACCATGTGACTAATTCTTGGCTGTGAGGGTGGGCAGGCCCTGGCACAGGGTGCTCAGAGCAGCTGTGGCTGCCCCTGGATCCCTGGCAGTGCCCAAGGCCAGGCTGGACGGGGCTTGGAGCAGCCTGGGACAGTGGAAGGTGTCCCTGCCATGGCAGGGGATGGCACTGGATGATCTTTACAGTCCCTTCCAACCCAAACCATTCTATGATTTTAAAACCCAACCCAAGCAGATTTAGGAGTGAGGATACAATACTTGTTTTTCATAAAAGACTTCATGAAAAAGGAGGAAAAAACCCAACCCCACACAGAGTTGCAATAATGCTCATTGTGCACATCTCTAAAGGTACAGCTGTAGCAATCCAGCTGTGCTACATCTGGGCTTTCAGAGCAAGCCTGCATTTCAGTCAGGTCACACTGGGTGTCCCAAATCCCTGTGTGTCTGCAGAAATATCTGAGATACAAGGAACACACCATAAGCTGCTCAGCTCATTAACAGGCTCCCCTTTGAAGCTCCCTTCAATTTCAGCAACTGAACTGCTGGAGGTGGCTCAGGCTGGCAAAGAGCAAGTTCAGCCAGCCTGGAGTGACTGTCCTGCTCATGACACGGCAAAAGGAAGCTCACTGCCAGAGGCTCATGGAGCAGGTGTGGGTGTGTGACATTACTTAGTTTACAGTTAACTGCTGTATTTCACAGAATCACAGAATATCCTGAGTGGGAAGGGACCCCCAGGGATCACCCAGCCCTGCACAGACACCCCAACAACCCCTCCCTGGGCATCCCTGGCAGCGCTGTCCAAACGCCCCTGGAGCTCTGGCAGCCTCGGGGCCGTGCCCATTCCCTGAGGAGCCTGGGCAGTGCCCAGCACCCTCTGGGGGAAGAACCTTTCCTGATCTCCAGCCTGACCCTGCCTGGCACAGCTCCAGCTGCTCCTTCAGTTCCTGTCCCTGTCACACGGAACAGAGATCACTGCCTGCCCCTCCTCTTCCCCTCATGAGGAAAGTTGGAACTGGGATGAGTCTCCCCTCAGTCTCCTCCACCTGAACACTCCAAATGCCCTCAGCCGCTCCTCACACAGCTTCTCATCAAGGCCCTTCCCCATCTTCGTGGCCTCCAGATGATCTCTAATGGCTTAATGTACTTTGTATATCGTGGTGCCCAAACTGCCCCAGCACTGGAGGTGAGGCCGCCCCAGCCCAGAGCAGAGCAGGACAATCCCCTCCCTGGCCTGACTGGTGCTGCTGGGCCTGGTGCCCCCAGGACAGGGATGTCCCTCCTGGCTCCAGGGCACTGCTGGCTCAGATCCTACTGGCCATCAACCAGGACCCCCAGGTCCTTTTCTGCAGCTGCTCTCCAGCCTCTCCTTCCCCAGTCCATACACACAGCCAGGGGTGCCCCATCCCAGGCGCAGAATTTGGC
Organism: Rhagologus leucostigma; assembly: GCA_013397725.1. Classification (NCBI taxonomy): domain Eukaryota; kingdom Metazoa; phylum Chordata; class Aves; order Passeriformes; genus Rhagologus; species Rhagologus leucostigma. Next base: position 601,239 of record VZTD01004419.1, read on the forward strand.
ACTTGCCATTGTTCAGCTTCGTACAGTTGCTGATTGCCCATCTCTAATTTATCCAGGTCTCTCTGCAGGGCCTCTCTGACTTCAAGGGATTTAAAGTGTCAGGAAAAGCTGTGGGGACACAGCACTTTTTTCTAAAGAGCAGCTGATCCCCATTCAGCAGAAGTTTGCTCCCACTTGACCTAAGCTAGACCAAAGTCACTCAAACTGAAACACAAATGTTCATAAAGGCAGCACTGTCTTAATGACTTGTTTTCAATTTACACCTTAGTCCTAAATCAAGCCTTAAGAGGCTTCTATTGTTGATTTTCTCAGTACCTAATTTTTAAAACAGAGATTTGCAAGGGATTGTCCATCTGCAGGAAGAGCACTTGGGTACTTCTCTAGCTCTTGAATGGAGATGCTTCAGAGGAAAAGCAGACACCAGCCCAACTGTTCCTGAGGATTTGGTTCATGATAATTACAAGTTTGGCTTTGCAGAATTACCTCAGCATGGGTTGGGCTGGGCTAGCAAAACCCAGGAAGGGTTTTGGGAACGAGACATACCGTTTGGAAAATGACTTGGCCATCCTGGAGAAGATTTGGGAAAGCTACCCCTGGTGTCTCTCTTGTCTGGAGCTGGCCCCAGGCATGGCACACGTGCGGGGAGAGGTGAAACCTGGCCTGGCCTTTCACCTGACAGGTTCCCTCAGGGCAAAATGTCAAGAGAGACACCATGAAAATATGTGACTTCAGGTAGGAGTTGCCATCTTGAGGCATGTCCACATGGGACAGGTTCCTTTGAGTGAGCATCTCGTGCCCCCCAGGCTCCCCGCTGGTGTGACTGCCCAGTTCTTTGGGACAGAAAACCCACCTGAGGCATGGCCTGAAGAGCAGCAGGAATCAGGCAGAGCAGTCAGGCAAAGAGCTACTGGTAGCTTATGATAAACCATAAATTTTTCAAGAGCCCATAAACAATTAAAACATGCAGCATTTCACAGAAACCAGTGGATCCTGGTACTCGTTTTAGTCGCAGCATGTTGCTGCTGAAGTCACTGCACATCAACGTGGCACTGTGTGCTGGAGAGAGGGATACAGATCAACACCCACCCCAAGTCTTACACTAGGGACACACAGGAGCTTTCCAGGGGAAAACAAAAAAAAGCCAAAAAAAGCAAGTTTTGTCCAACTGTGATAGCTCATTAGCAGAAAAGAGTAGAAACCAGACAAGGCTTCAGCCCTTCACATCATTACGTTTCTGAAATAAAAATGGTAACAGATGAGCTCAGTGCCAACAAACCCATCCCCAAAGCAGCAGAGGGTCCCTGGCATCCATAACCTCCATCCATTTGAAGTTTGTAGTTTTGCAGAGCCTCTTTTTCTTCACTTGCAGCTGTTTATATGACACAAATCACTTTCTGGATGCAAGTCCCAGACCTCTCACATCTCACATATCGAAGAATTAACCTGAGGAGGAAACTGTCAGACGAGGCTGACTCGAATTCCACCCCCATTTCAGCAACGCTCAGAAGGAGCTAACACCTTTCTGCAGAGTGGCAAATTAATGTCTTACAACTGGAATGATCCGTAGGAATCTGCAGCTAAGACCTCTGGCACGGACCATGACTCTGTTGTGCTTGCATGTTGCTCCCCAACAGGCCCTGGGGACACACAGGGAGATTCCAAACAGCTCCCAGTGCTACAGCACGTGGGCACCAGAGCTCGTGTGGGTAAAACAGGCACAGGAAGAAGTGACTGAGCAGGCACCCCTCCGTCCCACTGCTCCCTCAAACACACACTCATCCCCCACCATGCCTCAACACAGAGCTCGTTGGGAGCTGCTGCCATCTCCCACTTGTGAACCTCTCCTGGCCCTCCCCAGTCCATGGTGTGTCCTGTGACTCTGGACCATATGGAGATCTGGGTGTGCTCCTTCCAATACAAGGACAGTCCTACTGCAACAGACCAAAAGCCTCTGAGAAAAGTCAGCAATGTGTTTCTAGGGAATGGCACAAGAACGAGCATGGGGGACGATCTTCTGAACCTTTCTGCTACTGAGATTGCTTAAGCCAAGGATGTCAGCTTTGCACTTAAAGTTTTCCATACATCTTTCTTCCAACGAGATTGTCCCCTCACCAACAGGAGGCTCACCACATTCAGTTCAACTTTATTCTATAATAGGTTTTTCTTACAAAACTCTACTTTTACAATATTTATGGCTGCATAACTGCAACTAAAGTAAAACACAGTGAATGAAATTGGGAAGTTCAGTCTTAAATTCAGTTGTGTTGTCTGATAAAGTCATGAAAATATTTGGAGAGGTGAAAGCAGAAGGCCAAGACCGTGGTGGCCAGTGCTGTTTACGGAGGTGGCCAAGGCAAGGAGAGATGAGCGGGGAGGGACCTACATCTCTGTAGGAGATGTTTTTGCTTTCTGAATGAGCTCCTCCTGCCTGCAGCAGGTAGAGCTATTGCTCTGCACCCACTCCTTCCCAGTGTATTTTGTTAAGATAAATAATCCTCATAAAATCTTGCCGTAAGAGTCTCGTTATGCTGTTATACATATTTTACAGAAGAATATATCAAGGCAGAGAGAAGTGAATGGACGAGCTGGCTCAAGAAGCTGAGGTCTGCCTTCCTTGGTATGGCTATTTGGCAAGCGAAGCTGGGATTGCCGAGTGGTCAGTAGGTCCCCAAGGGCTCAGTAATGACCCCCTGGACTTCCAGAGCTCCTACCAGCTCGCAGGATGGCTCCTCTCCAATACACAACACCCACAGCTATTTATGTCCAGAACTATGACTCCATGACAAAGTTTTCCCAAGCCCACCCAACACTGTGGTGTGCTCGGCCATGGCATGGACACTGCTGGAAGACTCCAAGGAAAGTGGAACCGACACAGAAACCCACAGGAGGATGCCCTGGGCTTCAGCATGTACAGAATCGTCAATCTCAGGATAAGAGAAAGGACTTTGTGTTGAGATGACATCAAACATCCTTGTCAGGATCATGACGTTCGTTCCCTGGCAGCTGACCTGGAAAGCGAAATATGCCCTTGACATACGACCCAGGCAAACATGAAGGCAATTTTACTGACAGCATGAATAAAATAAACTCCCCCTGACAGGCCACGGAAAGGGGCAAGAGCTGAAGTGGTTCACGCTCTCCTCCGTTAGTTAAAACCCTTTGGACTTTGCTTCCACCTCACTGCAGAAGGCTGCTGATGCAAAGGGTGATATTTGCCTGCAATCTTTCCCTGGGAAGTAATTAGTTTCCATTTAGAGGGATGACAAATTGATCAGGCAGGAATCTCACTGAGCTCTGAATTGAAGCTAAACTGTGATAGCTCCAGCTCTGGCAACTTGGGCTTGTCAGTCTGTCAATGCATTTTACAGTTTCAAAATTCAATCACCCAACAGCAGGAAAGACATTGGCTTAAAAAAAAAAGGGGGGGGGGAAAGAAGCAGCAGCACAAGGGGGAGGAGAAGCAGCAAAGCCTCCACTTCCTCCTGCAAGTTCATTATCGCCTCTCCAAAGCATGACGGTGGTGTGAAATGGGTTAGACGCATGGATGCCTCTGTTAACGGCCAAGGAAAAAAAAGTCGCACATCATTAGGAATGGAATAAACGATACCGAGGCACAGAGCAGAAATGATTTGATTAGCAATTTCCAGTTTTGAAAAGACCTGGAAGAGAACCAAATGACTATACAGAAGGTGTGATGGAGTTCTTAATTGCTGTAACTGCACAGGGAGACTCGATGATTTGTGACATATAATACAGCACAGTACGCTAACGCTAATAACTGTTAATTAACTGCAGCAATGATATACTCTCAAAATGCACATACAAGTTACCATAATTTCTAGATTAAAAGCTGCAATGTTCGAAGCCAAAGGCAGAGGGAAGGCAGCACAGAGGGAGTGGGGGAAGAGAAGAAAGTGAAAAAGGAGATGGAGAATCTTTCCTTTTTTTAAACCCCCTTTTGAGCACTTCTGACATCTCACCCGGAGCAAAGCAGCCAGAAAGCACCAAGAAAAAAAATAAAATACTCCTGCCGAAATGCGAAACGGTTCCTGCATGAAGCTCTCCCTCCAGAGCAGCAGTTATTAATTCTGAAAGGCTGTTGTTGCACCAGGCCATCTGGCTGTGCCGTAAAGAGTTCAGGAGCTGCTGCTGAGCTAAGATTCCTGTCGGATCCCATTCGCCCCAGCGACATTATTCACTCGCAAATGTTATCGCACCATTTTTTTCCCCATCGCTGCTGTTTGCGAGTCACTTTATTTATTTGCAGGCAGTTCGTTGCACTGCCCAGTGCAAAAGTGGCTCTGCCAGGAGCCTTCAGGGAGCTGAGAGACAACACCCTCATCCAAAGGATGCTCCAGAGATGGTTTCGCTCTGCCTCTCAACAGCAGTGCTGTGTGCGAGGCTGGAAGATGGCACTTAGGAAAAGCTGCTGGATTGACAGCCTGGGAGACCGAAGGCTTCTGTTTATCCCCCAGCAGGCAGAGCACAGACACGCTCCCACACGCTGTCCTTCACCGGCACGCCGAGATGGGAATCAGATGACACTGATTAGCTGTCCAGAATTGCTAAAACATTTTCTCTTTCGGATCGATAGTAATAAAGAGGATGGTAAGACAGGTATCAGGCTGCACTGTGGAGAGCTGATTCTGATCTTCCTGCAGAGCTGTAGCCCCAGCAGAAAAACCTCTTGGCATGTTTCCCCTCCAAGGTTCTTTCAGTGCGAGTGATCTGCAGACAGGCTATTTAAATGTTACAGCCGGGCTAATCTTGTACCAGCCCTAACACATCAATTACCCTGTGCATGGAAAGCTAACAGGCTTTGTTCCTCCCTTGGTGACCCTTCCTAACATGCTTCTCCTGGACGGCCTCCAAAGGGAAGCTATGCAAAGTGGTCGTGTTTTCGAAGGCACCTCTCTCTGTACCCCCGTGGGTGTGAGTTCAAATCTAATCCCTGTGGCAAAGAGTGGGAAATCAGAAAACAAACACACAAACCAACCTGGACAACTTCACCCAGCCTAAGTGATTGTTTGATTCTGTGATTCCATAGCATTGGTGCTCACTAATGCACCCTGGGATGCAGCGGATGGCGAAGATGAGGATTCAAGCACAGAGCGACGATGAAAAAAAGGCCTCACAGACTCGCTCAGCCTCTCTATCCTCCGCGTTCGCACCAATGCCGCGTGTTGAGAGCATGTGTGAAGTCTATCTATCATTTTAACATTGAAGTGCCTGGAAAAATATTAAGGGTAAACTTTGCTGTCATTCCAACATATGGCAAAGCACTGAAATATAGACATATCCTGAGGAAACTGGAGAATTTGAATGAATACCTCTTTTACTGAAGAGCACGTTGGTTCTGTATTTTCCAGTTTTTTGTCCACCTCCTTATTCTACAATTTTTTTTGTGCTCCAGTTTCTTTCAAGCTAATAAACCAACTCTCCTTCACAGAATCACAGAATGGTTTGGGTTGGAAGGGACCTCAAAGCTCATCACCCCCAGGTGCAGGGACACCTTCCACTGTCCCAGGTTGCTCCAAGCCCCGTCCAACCTGGTCTTGGACACTTCCAGCAATCCAGGGGCAGCCACAGCTGCTCTGGGCACCCTGTGCCAGGGCCTCACCATGCTCTGTGTAATGAGTTTCTCCCTAACATCGAATGTAAATCTCTCCTCTTTTAGTTCAAAACCATTCCCCCTTATCCTGTCACTGTCAGCCCATCTAAAAGGTCACTCTCCCTCTTCAAGTACAGGAAGCCCCATTTGACACTCTCAGGAGCAGGATAAGCATACACGGAATAGAAAATAGGAAAAGGAAAAAAAAGGTTATATTTATGTTCTAATGAAAGAAAGCTTCTAGCTACCAAAAAACCAGAGAATTTTTATGTTGGGCATGAAAGACAGAGTTGACCTACCTGACTGTCCAGCCCTATTCCTTCCCCAGCTGTACGGCCAGAACAGATCCATGCCTTGCACTTCCGCAGCACGCTGCCCAAGTGGAAATGGCACACAGGGTGGCATTTTTATCATTTTCCTCAGTAGCAGCATGACGCTGCTGGGACAATCCGTTCCCTTTCCTCACCTCTGATTCTTCGAGGGCTCCTAGCTGTCACATCACTCCCAATTTTGCTCTCATGACCGCAGCCTCTAAATAATACTGCATTTTCTTTACCATCTACCACAGAACTTTCAAACGGATTTAAATCTGAAATGAACGCTGCGAATACCAGTCCATACTCACGACAGACATGTAATAACCCCCCTGGGAAAGAAGAGCTTCTGAAACTGCTAAAATGCATCCTGTGGGGATGTCAGCCTGGAGTGAAAGATTCTTAAAGACTTTTTGTGTGACAGCATCACACCCTCTGAGAGTCCCAGGTGCCATTAGGGGGGAGGAGGGGACTACAGCACACTTGAATTCAAGAATAATCAGCCTCAGGTATTAATGTTTTGCTTGAAGATGTAAAAGATAAGACACTGGAATGGTATGACTGCCAGAAAAGGGGTGTTCATGAGGCATAAAGCTGCCTATTCAGTTCTGCTCCCTCCTTTTGCAAGGTGCCCGTGCCATCCCCTGTCCATGATTAACAAGGGACCACAGCGAGGCCGTGGGAAGGGGGCGGCCAAAAGGCCGCATCAACTTCTTGGAGAAACTGGAAGCAACTCCCTGTGTCATTTCCACCCCACAGCCTTTCAGTAACCCCTCCCACAGCCCTGCCAGCTTGTCCCCACAGACCTCTGCCCCAGACTGTGTGCAACACCACTGGTTCTATTGCAGAAAGCATTTTTCATATCTGATAGGAAATTAGGGGTAAAAGGGAGGGTCTCCTCTCAGAACTTTTCCATTCTAAATCCAGGCTTTGTCTCAGCGCTACAAAAACAAAGCCTTTGTATAGGACAGCTTGGCACCCACCCTCGCACAAGGGGGGATTACGCTTTCCAAGTTGCATTTTTTGCCCTTGAAATGTTTCCCTTATAATTGGAAGCAAATTTTTTTTGTCACAAGATGAAATTCCTTTGTGCAAAAAGCCAAAGCAAAGCCTATATATTACTTACTTCTCTCTTTAAAGCCTTTAGCTTTCCCGGAGATTAACTGCCTGATAAACCCTCCCCAGGCCGGGGTTAAGGGCAGGACTGCCCTCTCAGCCCCAGCTGGGCTTTTCTCACAACTAGATGGTGACAAAACCCTTGGGAGCCCCTGGCTACCAAGTCCAGGGCTTTCCTGGTTACCCCCAGCACTGGAAAACCTCTCTGTGCTGGCTCCTGGGAAAGCACCTCCTGGCCACTGGACACCAGCAGGGACCCTCCAGCCCCCCTTTTGCTAATAACCTTTTAAATTTTTTTTTCTGTAAGAAACATTCTTCTAAACATTTATCGCATACTTAATGTAAATTCCTACTTCTACTTGCTCTTCCCCTTCACGTGGCTGGAGTTGAGGGTGATTTGGAGGTAGCTGGAAAACAAGGAGGCATTTTGCTGGAGATGCCTGGCCAATCCCCAAACAGGGGCGCTGGGACACTGCCACGGCATCCCAGCCACCCAGCACAGCCTCTGGAGTATTGAAAGGGTAACTGTGCAACCACAGGAGCCACAGGGGCCAATCTGACAGCTGGTACCAGAGGGGCTGGCAGAGGCACAAAGTCTCTGGGGCGCAGAGCAAGGCTCTGGAGACACCTGCACCCTGAGTGCTGCAATGGAGCTTCTCCCACAGGTGCCCCACGAATCCCATCAGCCCAGAACAGCAGCTCCACAGGCACTTGGATGTTCATTCATCCTTCATCCCTCACGTTCCTGATCCTGCCTTCGGTCCTAGACCATGTCCTAAGATAAAGTGGTTGGCTCCCAAGCTCTGGGCCTGGGCTTTGTGCTTTGTGCCCAGCCTTTAGCTCCTGCCAATCCAGCATTTCTCTGGCTCCTCAGCGTCCTTCTGGCCCTGCCTCTAACGCAGGGTCTGCCCTCATCCTCCCCCCTGGGAGGGACCACCTCACTCTGGGTCGTGCCCACACTTGAACTCTGCCCAGGGACCGATTCCATCCCCGATCTCCCAGCTGACACGCCAACATTCCTGCCAAGCGAAAATCCTACTGGGGTGCAGAAGTACAGCCTGTCCTGGCTGCATGAAAAACAGTTCTCTTTCACTCCCTACAATCACAGAGGTTATTTGCTGCTCCAGATGGAAACAAATATTTTTTATGAAGATCTGTTTTAACCAAAAGCACATATAAAACAAAAGGGAAAGAAATATTTGAGGTTTGCGGTGGTTGGAATCTACACGCCGAAAATTAATGCTTTGACATGTATTTTGCGCTTAATCTTTTGTGGCAACTTTTTTACATTTGTAAGAGTTATGGATTTTAAAAGTCACAGCTAAGATTGCTTAATGAGCATTCACCACCCTGGAAGTGGAAGCAAGGCTGATGTGGTTTAGTCAGCTGTTAGCTTTATTGCCTCTCTTCTGTACTAAAAGTGACAAGTTGAACACATTATAGAGAGCTCAGATGTGTTATGTAGATGAAGCCTGCAGCAATATCTGCCTGCTCTCTATTATTTATGATGTCTATATAATACAATGGACTGAGATTTAAGCCATTGTGATGCAGTTTGTTTTCCAGGGTTCTAAAGTACAGCACATTTTACAGAGAATTGCATCTCTGTTACATATTAATCAAATCCATCTTACATGCAGCTCTTACACTGTAAACTAAAGGGAAAGAAAGATTAAAGCGCTTGGCTTTTCCTCAGCTGTCAAGGACTGGCAATAAAATAATAATAAGGGCTTCTAAATAATGTGTGTGTGACAGGCCTTTGCTCGGTTGTGCAGTCCTTTATGGAGGTTAACTACAAAATAAGTTCCAGTGAGTGATTGAGAACAGGCGAGTGTGTAATACTGTAATGCCAAGCCCTGCATAATTCTTTGCAAAGTTCATTTGCAGAAATTCTCCCAACCTGACAAGCCAAAGTTGCTGCGGGTCCAGGCGCTCGGCAGGGGTGTGAACTTAACTCCTGCTGCCCCCACTCCAAACTCTCACCGCCTTCTGAACTGCTTCAGCTGCAGCCCATTAAAGCAGAAAGCTGCACTCCAGCAACACCAGTCAGCCTTCCTGGTTTCTTAAAAATATTATTATGAGGGAAGTCATGGGAAAGTTATTTTATTATAAAATATATAAAACTCTGTAGAGGTCTGTGGTTTTGGATTTTTCTTTTCCATCATTAGCCAGAGTTTTGAAGATCAAGAGGTGGAATTTTTAACAAAAGCCTAAATCACGACAAGCTTTTAAGGCAGTATGAACTGTGGAATTTATTGGAGGAGGGTTTTTGCCTTTCCTCCCTTGGCTTTTGCTGCCAGGGAGCCTTTCCAAAGTTTCTGTGTCTGCTCTGCCCTATTGCCCCCTCGCAGGTGGTCTGTCCACTCCCACCAGGTCACTCACACCATGGTGGAGGGACAGAAGGGACCATGGGCAGAGGGAAGGTGCAGCCGAGAGGAAGAACTTCCCTGTGCAGTGACTGAGCCCTGAGCAGGCTGCCCAGGGAGGGGCTGGAGTCTCCCTCAGCGGGGATATTCCAGAGCCCTCCGGACACAATCCTGTGCCCTGTGCTCTGGGATGGCCCTGCCTGAGCAGGGAGGTGGCACCAGTGACCCTCCGGGGTCCCCTCCAGCGTGAACCATTCTGTGATTCTGTGAGATTGTCACCAGCCACAGCGATGCTCGGCCCCTGACAAGGCTCACAATGAAGGATCCTGTGTTTAGCGTGGGCTCTCACTGCCCTCCCACACAGCCATGGGTGTCACCGCTGTCACCAAAGCGTGACGGTGATCAGGCTTAAAGAGCCCCACAGCCCATGGATGAAAAACCACCAGGTGAAAGCTGAGCTCTTAAGCTCTGCTCTGCTGTAGTCAGGAGGAATAAAGCAGAGGAAGGGCTGAAGGACGTGTGTGTGTGAGTGTCCAGCAGCACTTTGCATCAAACACAGCCAAGCCAACCACTCCTGCAAGTGCCAGTGATGCCTTCAACCACCCTGCACCACAACCCCCATGGCAGGGAGGGCCCTCCAGCAGCAATGTCCTTCAGAGATGGAGCCAGAAAATTCAGCCCTGGACTCAGAGCAAAGTTCTAAGAACATTTAAAGCAGGGAGCTCCAGCTGGAGCAAGCATAAAGATGGGGCTGCTGGAAAAAAATGTGAATTCAAATCTGGATCTGTGTCCTGGACAAAGCAGATGGGTGCTCAGGCACGGGGCTTGGCTTACCTGTAAACCACGCAGTACATCTGAGGAGTGGTAATTTTAGGCTCACTAGCACCAGCAGAGGAGTTTAGGAAATCAAAGGAAGGGCTTCAGGGCACCATCTGGTTGCTGCAAGGAGCCAGGGAGAATTCCTGTCCCCCTCGCACACTCCATGGGGCCACTGCCAGCTCCTGCCACCCCCATCTCACAGCAACAGCATTTGTTTACTGCTGATCTAATCCACGAGGGCAAACTCAATGTTTGCTCTCAAAGATCTGTCTTAAAATGCTATTATACACATCCCTTGGGTCAGAGTGGTATTTTAAGTGTATTGCAATGGAGAGATGTTTCCTAGTATTTTCTGTATTTTCTTCAGTGTGTTGGGTCTTCTTTCTCGCAGGCCTCCTGAAATGCTGGGTGCTGATTTCCCAGCCTGTTTTGCACTGTGATATTCATGCTGTGACTCCTGGGGCTCCTCAGGAACACAGGTACGGGTGTTGCCACCACCTGAGCATGTCACAGCATGGGTGTTTGACTTCTGATTTTACTGTTTTTCAAACGTGAAGAAAAAAATTTTAAGTCTCAACTCAAATCTAACCAATTCTCTGATAACATCCCCATGGTTTGGGCTCATTCCTGCTCATGTCAAGTCCAATCTACCTGTGATTGACACTGCTGCACATAGGGGAGAAGAAACAAGCATGGTGAGAGTGTCCTGCCCACCACAGGTTACGCGTGTAAAACAGTAAATAAGCACTGATGCCTTAAGTCCTGAGTTCTGAGGTGCTCTGTCTTCCAGTTAGCCAAACCTTTGCAAGAGAGTGCATCTTTAATCTCCATTCCTGCCATGAGCATGCCTCAAGTAACTCTGACTTGGTGTACGGCTCTCTTGAGATCTTCTCCAATACTGGCACTTTCTGTGAAAGCCTCTGAATCCCTCAGACTCCCCAGGCCAGGCTGGACGCTGAGCTTTCATGTAAGTACAGAAAAAGGAAATTCTGCTCCTTGTGTGGTCAGGCTTTTCCCTGGAATCACTTGTGACTCAACCCCCTCAGAAGAAAAGGGAGAGCCCAACTTTTTGTACTGCAAAGGAACTCATTATTTTAGGGAGTCTTCTCATCCCGAGGGCTCTCAACATGGAATTTTGCCATGAAGCCACCAAGCAGCCTCTCTCTGCCCCTTGGCCACATCTACCAGGCCAGGCACATCCACCAGGCACAAGAAATCTCTCTGAAGCCAGGGGCTGCCAAGAAGAACCATCTTGGCATTTAATTTTCCCCAGTGGGGAAAGATAGATTTTGGAAATAGATTAAAACTCCACTGAGGATGAAAAAATGATCCTGCAGCTCTGAAAGCTTCCCCATCCCTAACATGGAGAGTTCCTGAAACAAAGCTCAGTGTCAGAGAGACGCCATCCCAGTCCAAATTGGTAACTGGGGGACAGCCATTTCCATTCCTGGGCAAGCAACACTTCAAAGGATAAATAAGAGCTGGCCATACAGAGGAGCACACTGGTTTCTTTTGCTTTCCTTGACATGGAAAGTGGCCTGCATGCCACCTGACACTCAGGGATCACTTCCCAGGCTATGGGAAATGAGCTGGGAAAACACAAGCACAAACCTCCTGTGGTTTATATGTCTGCGTCAGGCGAGCCGTGCAGAATGCAAAGGCAAATCTTTCAATCCTCCCCTCTCCCCAGCCCTGAAAGGCCAGCACAGTGCTCCATTCAGAAGGGGATTTACCGCAGGGTTTGGAAAGCACCGAGTGCTAGACAGGAATCTTGCCCTGACTGAACCTACTTATAAGCCCTCCCATTAACAGGCAGTGCTGTGGAGAGCTGGTGGCACAGTGTGCACAGCACAGAGCTGTAAGTCACAGCACAGGTTTGCTGAATGAGCTGGGGACCAGCTGCATCCCTTTACTCCCTCAGTAACACACTGATACGGGCACATTTATTTTCCTGTTGAAGCAGCTCACAGAATAAACGCGCGTCCCATCCAAGGGGAGATTACTGGGGGAGCAGATGTATGCTGCACTGCAAACAGTAAACTTATGGAGCCCTAATCCGATACAATACAATTTAGTTTCATACAAATCCCCTGAAGAAAGCACCACAAACTGCTCTGCAGCAGCAGGGAGAGGAGCCTTGCTCCTGGGCCGTGGCAGTGCAAGCCCAGCGCTTCCCAAGGCTGGCCCCAGCCCCATCTCTCCGAGACATTTGCACAGCCCCTGCTCCGGCTCATCCAGCTGGAACCGAACACGCTCCCCCCACGGGAGACGCCGAGCCCCCACTCCTGCTGGTAAAGTGCTCGGAGCTCCCGGGGCGAGCGGGCCGTGCAGCCATTAACAGCACCGGTACATCTCCTGCACACATCTGGGTCAGCAGCTCCCACACAGGGCAAGCCACGCACAGAGCCAAAGGTGGGTCTGAAAACCCCTGAAACTTAATAGCAATAAGGTACAAATTCATGCAGGCTCGTAATGACAAGGCAAAAATAGGAAATTGGAAGTAGCGGGGCAAGGTGTAATAATGCAGCATTTAGCACCAGCAGCAGAGAACAGCAAATCAGTATTTTTTAAGGGGCGACCTGAGGTGAGGAAGTGGCTCAGGGGAGAGGAGGGAGAGCTGTTCCAGTTAAATGGGAACGAGAGAAAGATCAATCCCCAACTGTGGAAAGCTCCGAGGGGAAGGAGGGAGGAAGAGGAGGCTGAGAGGAGCAAGGAGGAGGTGAGATGTCACAGACAAGCACACTGGAGAGGTGAGATGAAGCAAATCCATAAGGAGCATGGAAACCCAGAAAGACATTGTCTTTAATTGAACATGAACAGCAAGAAACAACCAAGTTTTATTGGAAATGTAAAGGCTTCCTGTTTTATATCCTTGGCTTTAAATCTTCATTGGGAATCAGCACATGGCATTGGAAACAAAACCCACCCTTCGCCAAAGGCAGCTTGCTGCAATAGCTGTCTTGCTGGATTTTGCTTTAAATAGTCAATAGCCCAGTGCTATGTCTTGTGCTGATTATTCAAGAGCCATTATGATATCAGTGAATGTCTCTGATTGCATTTAATTCAAGGAGGCAATATATTTTGAATTCAACTTGCTCTAGCAGTCTTCTGCTCTCCCTCCCCCAAAGTCTAACAGATCATTTAAAAGTGAGCAGGTCACATCCTGAGCTGTAGGTACAAACCATGTCATTTCTTCCTCTCCTAGGGGCTTTAAATCCTGCAACTGCTGCCCTGCCAGCGGGAGAGGTGACCCCACATTTGTCCTGCTCATCGCCGGCTAATAACCATTAGGGACAATGGTGCGGCTCCCACCTGCTGCCCAGGAGGAGCGCAGATCGCTCCCAGCGGGATGCCAGCGCTGACAATCTCCTCTCCTTTTCATTACAGGCTTTTGTCACTCTCACACCCCCAGAAACTACTCAGGAGGGCTCTCGGGGAATTAAACTGCAGTGACGAAGTGGGTCCTACCCCCGCGCAAGTCAGCAAACACCGGCGAGGGCCGAGGCCGTGCCAACCCGCACCGATGAACCGGCACCGGGATCGCCCTTTTCTGTGAGGGGACGTGGGCCGAGCACGGCCAGGGGACACCCGGGACACCGGCCTTGGCGTGGCAGAGGCTCAGCTCTCACAGCTCGTGCTCAGGTTACCTGTTCTCTGAGGAGCCCCGGCCGCACCAGCACTAACGTGGCTCTGAACGCCCCGAGCCCCTGGGGCCGGTGGGGCCACACTGAGGCCTTGCTCAGGGGAGGCCCCGCCATGGTCTGGGCTGGCGGAAGGGGAGCCTCGGTCACGCAGAGCCCAGAGCACCAACTCTCTGTGGTGCTGGCCTGGCCGTGGCAGAACAGGGTTTTCTGTCCCCAGGAGCAGCCCCAGCCCCAGGACGCTGAGCCACGGGGCCTCTGGGCCCCAGCTTCTGCTGCAAAATCCCCATCTTTAGACCCCTTGTAAAGCGCCTTGCCCCGCCCGCAGCAGCGCAGCCGGCTCTGCCACCATCCAACAGCATCCCTGCCCCTCTCCAGCGCCTCCGCTCACGGCAGTCCCAGGGAAGGGAAACGAATCCTGCAGCTCTATTTTGCGGTGCAATATGGGCTGGTGGACATAAAATCAAGCAGCTCGGCTGGCCTGGCAGCCCCTCAGCCGGTATAAATCCGCGTTGGCCAGCGGGGCTGTGCCAGCACTCCGGCTGCGGCACGAGGTGTATCCGTGTGCTCACACCAGCCCTTTGTACGGCTCTGCCTCGCACTTCCCTGAAGCAGCAGCAGCCCTCTCACTGCAGTGAAGTATTAACTCATACCCAACACAGTTTGTCTCCGAGGACCCTCTTGGCCCCTTCGTCATCCTGTGCTGACATTTTAATCGCGCTTTTGTGGGAGCCGGCTGGCAGTTTGTCATCAGGAATGGCGCGGCGAGGGGCCAGCGCGGGCTGCTGGCTGCGCGGCTGCCGAGGGGAGCAGCCCATTCTGACAGACTGAGCAATAATCTGAACTTACTGCGCTGAGCCTGTGGGACACCAGCCGGGCCGCTTTATCTTCTTCATTAAAGTGCGCTCAAAAAAAAAATCCATTTTCCTTTAAAGTCTCAGGAACAGATGGAGTAAAATTAATTGCGCCATTAAGTCCCGATAGACAATACCAGAGTGGTTTTCTTTCAACAGTGCATGTGTGTTACAAAGTGCTCTTCGTAAAAGGCAATTACTGCAACATTTGCCATAAAATAAAGGTTGCTTTAATGGGCAATAAACACAGGCTTCAAATTTTGTATGAAATGGGTCTCCAAAGGGCGCTGTTATAGGCAGCTCAAAGGCACAACTGACTTTAGTATTTCTGCTCTGGCTCCAGCTCAGCTAGTTCGGAGAACAATGATTTCCACCCTTGGATATTTTCTGATGGAATTATGTATGCCACGGCAGCTCACGGCCAGGCCCTCCGAGCCACCTTTTGCTGGTTGGGAAATGGTGGCCGGGCAGGCTCCGGTGCTCTGCCGGCTGCCATCTGCCTGGTGAGACAGGGACGAGGAGGAGGAGGAGGAGGAAGAGAAAGCTGAGGCCAGGGCTGCTGCTTCTGCCGAGCAGAGAATAATAAGGCCCCATTTCCTGACAGCAGATCCTTGCCAGTCTCAATTACCACTGGGTTTGTTTGATGCAAAGCCTGACATATTTATTTATATTTCTTTTTAACATAAAATGCCCCAGAAAATGGATACCACATCCTTGCAAACAGAAGGAGGAGACTACAAAATTGTGTGTGGGCAGCGTTCAGAAGACAAGAAACAATGGCATTTTCCATGTTTTTTGCTCTCTGGGCACTAAAAACCAAACCCAGTCCTTACCCCACAACTCCCCATCAAACAGTTTATGACGGCACTGCTGAACACAGCTTCTGAACAGGCTTTTTTGAGGTCCTGACCAGAAACGACCCAACAAACCTACACCATTTGCACCAAATGGTACATTGTACTTGTCAGCTTAACAGCCAGAGCCACCCTGGGAGTAAAACACTTCATATTTAGGCAGCTTTCTGTCCTACAGAAGCACTGCTGGCAGTATCAAGACAGATGCCTCGCACACCCCACATGCAATAACCTGCCAAAAATCCCCTCTTCTGCCTGGTACTCGTGTGGCTGTGCTGGGTGCAGCCACATGCCCACACACTTCTGGGTAGGAAAACAGTTTCTATCTGATTCTTGCTCAGATTTATTTGAAGAGGAGGGGAAATCATTTCAATTCATTGTATTTTCACATTCCAGTAATTACAAAGCGAGCATGACATACAAATGATCCATTAATTGAAATATGGGCTCTATGAGCTCCAATATTTATAGTGTAAATCCATATTTAATTAAATAAAGCCAATAATGCTCATTTCAAAGGGAACATTGAAGCTTTTTATTTAACCATGTAGTTGATGCTGTATGTGCTCGTTTCTCAACACCTTTCAGTAAATCACATGGCTGAGAGAGGTGGGGGATGAGGGGGTGTGGGGTGGCTCACTGAAGATGCCCCCAACAAGCGAGTCCCTGCTGCTGGAGGTACTTTCCATCACTGTTACTATACACCAGTGCTGCTGCTCGGTAATAGCATCAGTCAGCACCTCTGACTGAGCAGCTTTAATCACCCACTTAATTGCCTTAATCGCCTTTTACATAACTAAGAAATCACAACACTGCAATTGTCTGACTCTGACACACAGTAACATCAGGGGTGTGACACTAATGACGTAATTATATTAATTGCCAGGAGCTAATGTTTCAGGATCTCAAAGTAACAGACGCCGAGCCCCAAACCCAGGGCTGCTGCTCCCTGAGCACTCACTGGGTGCAGTGCAAAAGCCGACAGCAGTGGTGTGGGCAAGGGCAGCCCAGCAAAACGGGCTTCACACCCTGGCCACAGAGAGCCTGGCACCTCTCACTTTATGTCATATATATATATACACACATTTATACTGTTTTCTTTGGTTCCTGGTGTTGAAGTCACAGTTCTGAGCTCGCCATGACAATTACACAGTGCAGAACTGGAAAAGCCCCAGTTCAGCCGGGCAGCCCAGCTCCATGACAAGGTCTGAGTGCCGCTCCACAGAGGACGGAGCAGTTCTTACTTCCTTGGGACAGTTTTTCGTAATTTTCATCAGATTTTACCATGATGACCTTTTCCTTCAGGTGATTGGATTCAGATGCTACTGTTACCCCGTTTGTCTGTGCAGCGCCATCAACCATCCCTGCTATGGTGTTTGCAAACTTTAGGCACCAATCTGTTCCTGTTAGTGGTCAGCTGGCAACATTAACCACTTTTATTCCTTGTAAAACAAGGGACAGTGTGCTTAGGGTGGCCTTGCTCCAGTGCAAGCAGACACAAGGTGTTTGCATAGGTGCAAGAAGGTAGAAACCCACAGTCCTCTGCACTGACAGGCACTAAGATGGGGGTTTGATTGCACAATAAACCAAATTTGAGGCGGCAATTGCCTGGTGAAAAGCCCTGCAGCCTTCAAACTCCAAGTGCTGCTTGTGTATCAACTCCCACTGCCAAAGCAAAGTTTAAAAAAAGTTGATGGGCAAGTTTGTCCCAGCAAACCTTTTCCTGGAGGAAGTATCATCTGTCATCTCACAGCTAATGTAACACCAGCAGGGAGCAGAAAAGCCAGCATAAACCTCTATCATATGTTTGCTGAACAGACAGAAATGTAACCACCGAACCACACCTGACTCGGATCAAATTAACATTGCTGGGATACTCCAGGAATGCACCACCAGTATTATGCATCCTGCAGCTACAGCCTTGACATGCCTCTCTGTCCCCAACACACCCTAACATCGAGGTATGAAGGCAAAGAGTGTGTAGACAACATAGAAAGAGTTATCTTTAGACATCCCCTGGATCCTAAGCGGCCTCAGCCTCAAATACGTGACTCCAGTTTGTACAGAATCCACGTTGGATTTAATCCCGTGCCTTCATTTAGCCCTCCAATGCATGTCTACACTGGGTTTTCAAAGCATGCAGTGCAAAGCTCACTCTGTCCTCTGGCAGGGTTCCCTACCCTCAGGGAAACCCTGAGTAAGCCCCAAGGGATGATTCCAGCTAAAGCTTCTCTGGAGGAAGCCCTGTACAAACTCACCCCAGGGTGTGCACCTACACGGAGCCGCAGGGGGCTACAGACACTGGCTCTCCCTACCAGAAACTCAAAGGTCTAAACCAGTGATGAGAAAAGCCCTGCAAGATGAGCGTGTGGTACCTGTGGTGGCACTGTCACTGTTCCCCCAGGGTACAAATCCCTTTTGCCAGGTCCTGCAGCCAACCTAAGCACGAAGCCAAACCCTCTGTGTGTTTTGTTGACAAAGTGACCTTTGATGATGAAGAAATTCTCAGAGTGTAACTATACATACCTACAGGAGAAAACCCGAAAAGGACGTGGAATTTCCTGGCCCAAGGACCAATGGGCAGGAATTGAACTGTACACAACAAGATGGGATAGGAAGGCTGGTGGATGTGCTCTCAGATCCTCATTACCTGTCCCTCATGAGAATCAGCCAAGGAGTGGAAATATTCTCCTCTGAGGTTTTGGCACAGGGTCTAATCATGCATTTCATGGAAGAAACCCCACAGCTCCTTCCAACCCCAACTTCCTTCCTGGCCAACATCAGCACAGGAGACAAGCTGCCTCCAGAAGTGGCACACAGCAGTGAAAGGAGGTTTTATTGCTTCTTAAGTTCTATTTACAACTACTGCACCATCTCAAGAGCTAGAGAGGAGTCCTCAGGATGAGCTGCATGAAGTAAACAAGATGCTAAGAGCTTTCATGGCTTTTTAGTGCTAATGACAATTAATAATAAATGGATACTGCAATATTCTATCCACTGAAAGGCTTCACGGGCATGCAACTTCCTGCACCCCATGCTTATGGACCACTGACTGTGTGAAAAGTGAGGCAGGGTAAAAGTTAGGGAAGTTAAGGAACAATGACTGGGAGCAAAATAACTGAACCAAGGTGCCCTAGGATACCTGACACTTAGGCTGAGGTTTTCAGCAAAATCACAGAATCCCAGACTGGTCGGGGTTGGAAGGGACCTTAAAGCCCATCCAGTCCCACCCCCTGCCACACGAAGGGACACCTTCCACTATCCCAGCTTGCTCCAAGCCCCGTCCAGCCTGGCCTTGGACACTTCCAGGGATCCAGGGGCAGCCACAGCTTCTCTGGGCAGCCTAAATAAGCCAACCTTTTACTGATGGCTGTGGCAAGGTTGGTTTCTCTCTCTGCAGAGCAGCAGTTGTTGATGCCCTGTCTCCAGAGCCTCACACACCCTCCTGAGCAGCACTCCGAGACGGTGAAGGATGTACACAGGGAGAAGGCAGCCCTACGGAAACCGTCAGGCCCTGCAGTCTTCACGCTGAGATTTCGGAGCTTGTTAATGAAGTAAAAAAGGACAGGATCACATGCACACAAAAATAAACCCCAAATAAATCTGCAGATCTCCCCCATCTCCAGAAGGGTCTTCACCTTTGCTGTTCTGCATTGCTGAATTCATAAATGTCGAATTCTTTATCCCTAGGAAGCTAATTATTATGAAAGGTCAAAATAAATAGCCACACTTGTACATAAAGTTGTTGTTAATATAGAGAAGTAGACAGCTCCAATTTACAGGCTATTTTGTTGTTATAATTACAGAGCTCCCTTCACCAGTGAGTTTGTAACCATTTGGTTTAATTATGAGCTAAGGGGAAGAGGAGGGGGAGGAAGGACAGCCGTGTCCCTCCAGAACAGCGCTTGCCCAGGTACCACGATGGAGCACGCTGAGGATAAGCAGAGTCAGCTCCCGTGGGATTCCCTAAACACTTCCCTAAAGACCACGACGCTGGAGCCGGGCAAGCAGCTACCAAAGGGTTAAGCTGCAGCCCATTAGAAATGTCCTTTAGTGCTGGGTCTGTTTTTCCTTACAGAACATTAGGCTCAGTGGGGCAGGCAGAAACCCCCGTGGTGCCCCCATTAAAAAAGATCAAGTCGCACATGTCGATATCACAGCTTCACCCATACTGTAATTTGTCTGACAGCAGCCAAGGCTGCTGGGCCTGGCCAGGGAGGACCAGGCTGCCTTTTAAAGAGAGAGACCCAAATCCCTTTAAAAAAATAATTTTGTGGCCAGACAAACTGCTTAACAACCTAAAGATGCAATAAACGTTTCTGCCACTCCTCCCCTCCCACTGCAAGTAGGATAAAGCCCAGCACACTACAAAATAATCCCAGTAAAGGCACTGCCGGAGCACTAACAAAATGCTCTGGTGCAGTCAAAGCATCGTCCTCTTTTTTTTTCCCCTCCCCTTTCTTTCTTTTTTTTTCCTTAATGCCAAAGGCATTAAAAGAGATGAAAACCACTCCATTGAGCTAGGTGAAACGTTAATCCATTGGCCTTACTTTGCTGGGAAACCAGGGTTTGAATGAGGCCCAAGGCATAAATGAAATGAGTTTAGTGATCTCAGTTTAATTCTTAATAGGCCACAACAGGCACTGCAGATACAGAAGATACAATATTAGGAAATCAAACCCTTTCAGAATTGTTTTTTCCTTTCGGCTAACGAGGGTCAGGAGAGAATTAATACAGAAACTTAAACCTTAAGCCAACCTAAATAGCTCTCTATGCAGTCAGAGTGCAGGAGGAGCAGGGAGATGCTGCCTGCAAGCCCCATGGTTGAGGAGCCATTCTGCAGCACAGCAGATGCTAGAAAAGCTGATCTGCAGAAAGTTAAGGCTCCATCCAAAGCACGGGAGGATTTCCAGTGACACCTCAGCAGATTTTGAATCGAGCCTACATAACTGCACGATCTGAGCAGTCCCACCAAAGCCCAAACTTCAGCGATGTTGGTAGCATCAGTCCTTAGGCCAATGGCATCTTGAAAGCCACAGATTCCTCTCAGTAAACTGGAGTGGGAGGAAACAAACCCAGTCAAACTCCCATCCCTTACCCAGGATCATCCTCAGAATAAACAGTGCCAAGAATGCCGGGTAAAGGGATGCTTCAATCATGTTTACATGGGAATTTTAGTTCCTTGCAGAGTTCTCCTAGCACCAGCTGTTGTAGTGGATAGATTTAGTGGGGGTCTCAGGTGGAAAGTCAAACCTTTTAAATAAAGATATTTTGTCAGTACTGAGAAATATCAATTTTGCTTTGCAGGAGGGTAAGGTGCCACTTTTTCATTCTCATAAAAAAGGGAAGAAATAATGCATCAAGACTGGATAACTGAGCCTAGAAGAAAACCAGCAGCAAAACAGCTTTCCGGAGACTTAATAAAAGCAAAATATTTTAAAATGCAGTGATTAAGTCCAGCTTTGAGCTTGTTGCTGATCGAACTCCATGGAATGCCAGTGGCTGAATTCTGAGCCAGTATCTTCCTAAATCTCCATGGTTTCTCTGGCTCTCTCCCTGCCCTTTGACAAGGGTCTCCTTGCTGTTCGTTCTCCCACACTGGCACGTCAGGAGCTGATCCCGTGAGTCTCAGCAGATTTACACACCCGGGGGCTGGGGCACTCCTCTCCTCACATCAAAGGCAGTTGTATCATGTGCCAGGAGAACCCAGCCAGCTCTTCCTGCCTCACAAGCAGCTCGGGAAGATCCAGGGCCAATTCGGAGGCTGCTCCGTGCCAGCTCCCTTTGTCTGAGCTCTGCCCCGTGTGCCCCTCCTGAGGAGAGACCAGAGCTGAGGGTGCCCATGTGCTGGAGCTGTCCCAGGGCACTGCAGGAACGAGGGGGAGCAGGATGAAGGCAGGAGGAAGGGTGAACGGTCTGGCTGCTGTAGGACCAGTCCTGCAGCCCATTTCTCTGCAGGCTCACTCCTTCCCTCCTGTGCCCCACAGGCTGCACTGCCCACACACTCCTGTCTGCTCCTGAGCTCTGCACGGGGACCCTCCCTCCACCCCTGAGCCACACACCAGGATAACACAGCACCACGGCCCCTTTCTCTCACACCCCTGTGGGCAGTCCATTCCAAAAATGTGACTTCAAGGATATTAGGTGCAAAAGCCAAAAAACAACAAGAAAGAAGGCCCCCCCAGGCCTCAAACACCTCCAGCACAGTTGACTAAGGTAACAGAAAGCAAATTCACAGCCTACAGAGATACAAGGACATAAATCCTTCAGGATGCTGTCTTATCTCGCCACACAGAAATTTAATCACCCAAGTCGCTGCACGTCAGGGTGGCGAAATACATCTTAGTCTTGACGCCTTCCAGAAAACAAGCTCTCCTCTTAGAAGGTGCTGCAGCAGTGACACATCATGTATATAGTACGTACACACATATATATGCTATGTATTTATATGTATAAATACACAGATCACTGTGGATAATGGCATTTCCAACCTGGTGGCCTAACAAATACATAAAGCAATGTCCACAGTTAGACATAAAAGCATTAAAGTTGGTGGTGGATGGCTCCATTACCATTCAATCCACGACCGCACCAAGAGAATAAGAATAATTTAAAAGTTTACCTCACAAATCAAGGCATGCTTGGCAATGTGTTCCTAGGAAGCAGTGCCCTGAGCTGGTATTCAGAAGTCATGTCTGCATTGAGCACGTGGCAGATTTGACCCCTGATGGTTTTGGTGACTGAAGATGTGGAAATTGCTCAGCCTGGACATGACAGATGTCCTCCCCCCTCCCCTGAAAGTGAAAATGGTGGGACAGATTATGGGTTCAGCTCAGTCCCACTGCCACAGCCTCCCAAGGGGGAACCTTGCGATGTAACCTCAGTTTGGAGGGGCAGGTACAGATCATAACCCCAACAGAAGACTAAAAATGAAAACACGGGAGTTGGGGATCCTGGGAAAGACTGAGAGACTATCACTGGGGAATCTGTGGACAGACAAGGAACTACGGCATGTAAAACACAGTCCAAACCAAAACCAGGAACAGGTTTTGGGTTGTGCCTCTTTAGCCTTTTCAGCCCTTTCAATCCACAATAACTCTTTTTCTCTCCGCTCTGCTCGGTGCTGTCCTGTGGCTTCGGGAGACACCAGACATGTTTGGCTACAGAACAGGCTCCACAGTTAACCAAGGTGCAGTCTACACTGGTAATGTATTCCTGTGCATAATGGCCTGGAAGTGCTGTATTCATGTATGAGCTTTCTCAAAATTATTTGTTAATGGAAGAAATCATATAAAATATTGCTGCTTAATATGCCTGAAAGACTCCCATAAATGCACAGAATCTGCTCTGCTCTTCGAACAGGCACACGGGCCCTGAGTGCAGCCATGTTATACCAGCACTAAACTACTGCAAGGAAGGAGAAAATCAGGAATGTCTCAGGCAGGAACCCGGCTCCCTGGGCTCCAGCCTGGGAGCACGTGAACGTGCAGCCATCGCGCTGTCACATCACACTGGGTTGCCATGGAGATAATTGCAATGTCATAACTAAAGGCTAATGTCGGCACCAGGTTTTACAAGGAAATGATTGGATTGTATTTTTAATTTACCCCAAAATTATTGCAACTCCTCCATCGGGAAGAAAATGAGAATTGTATATTTAATTTTTTGACAGCAACAGAGCAGAACGTTGTGGTTTAGGATCCTGAAGTTTTTACATCACTGTGTTTTTCTGAAGGTGCTCTCAGGTGTTTCTATACACAACTGCATCGAGAGAGCAAGACAGAATTCACAGGCTACACATACATAAGCAATAATAATATACCTACAGATTATGCTGCATGTGTACATCTATACACTGCTCTCCCAGCCTGAGCCTCATTTAGCAACTCTAACTGTTTTATTAACAATATTAATCAATACTTTCAAAATGCTCTCTTGACCTGAGAGTTGTTAAGCTGCTGTCTGGTAAAAACACATGAAACAAAATGAAATTTTAAATTATCTTCACACTTGTTCAACCATGCTCTTTGCCCTTTCTGCCTGAACTGGTGCCTTCCAAGCTCCCGAGCTAAATCCAGGCCAGCATGGGGCCAAACTGCTGTTTTCTTTGGGACTAACTTCAAAGTCAATAAGCTTTTGCACAGCTCCAGTCCCCTGGATGCCAGGAGAGAGCTGTGGTGCTGGGGCTGACGGCAGCACTGCCAACAGCACAAGGCAGGGAGCTTGGCAAGGTGGAGACCGACCGTGCTGGAAATGTCACGTACACACACGGCACCATTCACAACCTAAAATAATCAATACCATCAGTGGTGCACAAGTAGCTTCACCAAAAGCTCTGCTGCGCAGCCCACTCTGAATGCAACAATCCAACATACCATGCAAAGGCACAAGTGAAGAGATGAAACAACCTGGATCTCCCCAAAATAGATGCAAGAGAGGTAAGTGTTCATCTTAGCCTGCTGCCATTAATACCACTTGTTTGTTACGCTGAGAAATTATTACTGCAAAAATGACAGAGACTCAGCCCATGGAGGTTTTACTGCTGGTGAAACCCAAATGTGTCACCTGTGTCACACAGGACATGGGCTGCTCTGGCTGTGCATGTCCCACCTGTCCTGCACTCGACATTTCCCATTCCTGGCAAGCACCAGGTGTCCCACAAATCACACACGTGGCCTCCCTCCAGCAGGGCTGTGTCCCACCTCAGTGATCACAGAATGTTTGGGTTGGAAGGGACCTTACAGCTCATCCAGCCCCCCCCCTGCCATGGGCAGGGACACCTCCCA
This sequence comes from Rhagologus leucostigma, assembly GCA_013397725.1. NCBI lineage: Eukaryota > Metazoa > Chordata > Aves > Passeriformes > Rhagologus > Rhagologus leucostigma. The sequence continues at coordinate 625,600 of VZTD01004419.1, forward strand.
CTGTCCCAGGCTGCTCCAAGCCCTGTTCAGGCTGGCCTTGGGCACTTTCAGGAGCAGCCACAGAGCAGAGCTGGAGCTGGAGCTGGAGCTGCACAGATATGATCAACAGCAACAAGAAAAAGAAAGAATGAGGAAAGAAAGATGAATGCATAGAATCCATAAGTTGGCTTAAAGGAAACCTGAAACAAAGGTAAAGGAAATTCTATTGGAAACGCTGCTATTTTCTAATTGTTGGCAACTTGGGTTTGATGCATAAGGAGGAGAAAATGGTCTAAAACTATAGTAATCTTTAACTCTATTGGCACATTTGCCCTTCCCCTCCCTCATGTTAGATGTCTTTGCTGCCCAAAGTGAATTCCAGGAGATATACAGCAGAGCATTTTCCAAAATCAAAATCCTTGTTCAGATCAATTACACACAAAACCTGAATGACATGACACACAAAGCACTCACTTTTTCTGGCAGTTTAATACCAAAGAATTTATTGCCATTGTCAGTACAGTATGGATTATTTGCGTATTAAGAGGATATACATTAAAATATAATGTATCGAATGTATAAAATGTAATGACTGCAGTGAGAGCAACATCACACTTGAGTAGAGAAGCAGAAGTAGGCTCTGCTGGAAGCAATTTGGCCCAGTTTGGAAAAACTAGCTGTTAAAAATCACAGGCAAATCCCAAACTGGCTGTTAGCAGCTACCTTCAGCAAGCTCTGCTTCTTGCCTCTACTGCCTGCTCTGGCCAAGCTCAGCCCACCAAGTGCCCCCTCTCCTTCCCCGAGCATTTAGGGCTGAGCACCGAAGCCTCATTCCCTTTACATGCCCCACTGACCCCCTGCAACTTGCCCCATCTGGGAAATCTCTGAGCAGAAGGGTTCTCCTGAAGAATAAACTCAGCTTTAAGGGTGCCACCACCCTCTTGGAGTCACAGCATTGTCTCTTCTGTCTCACATGGGATCGCTAGAAGGAAAATGAGCACACTGGGAAAGGTACCAATTTGGCGTTCAGCACATGACCGAAAAAGAAGGCACAATGGTGTGAAAGTCAGCCAGTAATAAGTAAGCTGCACTTCCATAATTTCATAGGAAAATCCTTGGGGCACAGCCAGATTCTGAAAGAAGAAGGCTGTATTTATAGCAATCAGTGTGGTTTGACATATTTCCCCTAATATGCTAAATTACTCCTTCACTATCATCATAACTTCCCCTCAGTCATTCCTCAGCATCTCCTATTAGCCTGGCCTAAAAGCACTCAGGGAGCTTCTCCGGCTGCGACCTCTTTAAAAACACGTTAATTCCGACAGCAGCGGCGCAGGGACGAGGCCGCCCGGGCCGCAATTACCCTGCCCGGGGCTCCCTGCGAGCACGGGGCTCCTCGGCTCTAACAAGGCTCTGCTCTTTCTAATCCGTGTCCTTCTGTCCCTCCCCTGCACTCCCCCAGCCCTCTCCCCAGCTCGCACCATTAAGCCCCAGCGGAGGGACGGAGCGCTTCCATCAGGCTGGCCTGGAGGAACCGCAGCTCTCCCGCTCGCCCCGAGAGCCCGCAGCACGGAGGCACGAACCAAACACCCCCAGGACGCCCCGATAATCACCGGATCCCCAGCTCCAGGGCTGCGCTGTGGACAATTTTATGGATGACTTGCACGGCCCGTGGTTATACAAAGCTACCACTACGAGCCATTTATTTAACAACAACTTGTCCTGATTTCTCACTCGTGGTCTGATGATGTCCAGAAGTCCCACTCCAGCTGCTGGCTCTGCTGTGTGGCACTCTGCGTGCATCCGCAGCAAAACAAAGTCTTTGCCCTGAAGAATCTAAACTCTGAAGAGGCAAATCTGTTATGATGAAGCATGTCAAACCTGATCACCATCCAGCATCTCTGCATTTGCCTCTGCTCATCCTTCCCAGCCAGCCCCAAAAGAACAGTCATTACAGCCCTGCACAATTTCTGTGTGGCACTTGCTGGCTTGTGTGAATAATGATGTTTAGTATTTCATCAGGTTATTCCATAACAAATACACCCAGTGATACTTTTATAATGATCATCTCAACACTCTGCTGTGCTGTCCTCAAAATACTAAGTGACAATAACACAGTTCTGATTTTATTTTTTAAACCACCTGCATTCTCACATCAGAGACTTTTCCTGTAGAGCCAGAACTGGAAAAAGGATAATGCCCTCTTTTTTAAGGAAGGGGTGGGGGGAAAGAAATAAAATCATGCTTCTTCAACCTTTTTTCCTCCCGCTACTCGGGTGCTTGTCTTTAATGAGCAGCTCCAAATGACAGCTTTAATCACTGCCTCTGGCCACTGAAAGAAGCCGCTAATGATAGGAAAGAACAGAGGACCATTTGCATCAATCAGCTCTAGTCTAAATCACTTTTTATGATAATGCATCCAAGCGAAGAAGAACGTCTCTGATGTCTCCTGCATGATGATGTACCACAGTGCTGTCTCCTCATCTCAGACCTCCACATAAATCTCTTAAAGATGCACACACACCCCACCCTGTGCTGCCAGCGCAGGCCCTCGTTTTCTACACCATTAATGATCTACCACCAGGGTAGAGTCAGGAGAGGTTAAGCAATCAGTTCATTCAGTTTTCACTTTCTGCGGGGGATGCCCACTGCTCCGGGAGGAGGGGAGGGGAATACACAGACAATGCCTGGGCTGTCAAACAAATATAAATTTAGGATCCACAAAATTCCTGGTTTGCCACCCGTTGCCACCAGGGCCTGGCAGAGAAAAAACACTGGGCAGAATCCGGAGGGGGCTGCCTGCTGCAGCATCAGAGCTCTTCTACACAGAGAACTGAAGTGCTGCTAAAGCTTTGCTCTTGTGAGTACACTTTATTTACACAGGAGTGCTTTCACAGTGACTAATCCCATAAACACAGATTACCCCCCCCGCGGAAGGGTTTATGGGCTCAAGCACCGTTCTGTAACACTAAAACAAAAGACCTGATCCTGCACAAGACAGTGCCCTGATTAGACACTGGCCTGAGACAGAAGATCTGGAATGGATTTCTGACAGCTTGAGGTCCCACCCCAAACCAGCTCTGCAAACAGAGCTACAGCAGCTCCTCAATTTCCCAGGCTGCAGCTCTGTGAGTGAGGAGTTGCACTGGCCACGGGAACCACAGGCACACATGAGCAGTCCATGCAGACACCCAGGCTCCTGCACGAACACACCCTGACTTAGCCGAGTCCGCTGGGTGCTTCTACTCAAAAGCACCAAAGCAAACAGGACTGAGCTCCCACAGCAACCCCCACTGCAAGGGTGAGATTTCCCCAAGCCCGCCCAACAAGCCCTCTGTGGAAACAGTGGGAATTCAGGCTGAACTGGGTGCCTAATTGCCTCTGTCTCCCTTGCAGATCCCAGTGCTCCCAGGCTGGTGCTGCTGGCTGACCCAGTGACCCACGGGCTATCTGCAGGCTGCTGGTGTGCACTGGGGCTGGCGAGCTCTGCTGTCCACCGCTGTACATCCCGGCTTTCCTGGGATGCATGCTGCCCTCCCTCTGGGGCCCGTGTCAAAACAGCCTCTCCCTGTCAAAGCAAACGAATGGATGCAACAGCAGATCCGCCAGAGTCGTGGGGGACGCATATAAATACACAGGGCTGCTTTTATTATTTCCCTTAAATAAGGGGGAAAAGAGAAGACAATGTTAATTTGGTTTTGGAGTTTCTCCTAGCTGGCATAATGCTGGTTGGAGGAAATGACAGCGATTTCCCTGGCAAGCGCTCACAGTATTCAGTGTGATCCTCCACCACTGCCTGGAGAGGCTGCAGGAGCAGTGCTGAGGACTTTATGCTCTTGTAGTTTTGACTGACACTTCCCAGGACATGCTAATCACCTTTCAGGGAAAAAGAGAAGGAAAAGGTCTCCAAATAGGCAATTTTTTTTAATCTACTGATGTTAATAAAAAAATTCTTTTTGCTTATGGAAACAGGCTAACCTCTGCAGGGCTTAATCTTCCCCAGCAAAGGGGGCTCACCATGCTAGTTGAAGCATGGACACTTTTAATCTCCTGATTAAAACCGGGACTACTATGACTGTACTTATCGGGAGTAAAGGATGGAGGAGAGGGATTTATTTAGAGGGAGCAAAATGCTAACTGAAAATTATGATGCCACAATTCTCTAGATGAAAAATCCTTCCAAGAAAATTGCCTTTTTAGCAAGACATCAGGTTCTGGTGGATCATTCAGGCCACACGTGGGCAGAGTCACTGGGGCTCCCAGTAAAGCATGTGGCTTTTGGTGGAAGGTGGCCAGGCTGGTCCAGCAATCTGATATCAGGGTCCAGAAGAGCTAATGGGAAGACTCACAATGGCTTCAGTGGGTTCTGTACTGGGGCTTTAGTAAATGTAATTAAAAAAAAAAAGAAAAAAGAAAAGAAAAAAAAAAGACCAGAGCAGTATACAACAGCTGTAGCCCTCCTAAGCCTTTCTTTCTTGCAAATGCTTCCCTTGGCGGCTTTATTTCATTTTATTATAATAAACTTCAAAAGGTGTATTTGATCTGCCAGCATTTTTTTCCCTGTCCACCAGGAGTTCATTTCAGCTGTGCAAGGCAGCAAATACTGTACATTAGGTTAATTTTCATTTCAGCTGTACAACATACATTATTGTTTCACTGCTTGGCTTAAGTGAACTCCTGGTGGATACAGTCAAAACCATACCAGCAGATCAAATGTACTCTTTGAAGTTCCCTATAATGAAACATCTTTAAAAAAAAAAAAAAAGGAAAAAGCTTTTAGAAAGCTTTAAAATATCCTGAATTGTTTGGAGCATTTTAATGTTTTGGCCTGTCCCTTCTAAAACCAAGTAATGAGAAATTTCATGCTGTCCATCATCCTCTCCAGCTTTTGCTCCCAGAAGAAGTCATATTATGGATGAAGTAGAAATTAATCTCTTTGCTGAATGGTTCAACTTAAATGAGCTTGAGGTGATTACAAACCACATCAGCAGATGCTGTATATGGTGGCTTTAAGATAAAAAACCCAAACCAACTGAAAACTAGCATGATTTGAAGGCATGACTCTGAAGTCTACAAACTATCTTCAACTTCACTCCAGGAACATGCTAAATTCCATTATAAATCTCAGTGAGGAGAACACAGCCTTTGGAAATGTCACCGAGAAGTTCCCTCCTTGTCACAAGGCCTCCCCCAGTTCCCCACGGATCCTGCCCCTTCCCTTGTGGACTTCCACTGGTTCAGTTGAATTATCCTTTTGTTTTCTTCAATCCCCAGCTTACCTTGACTCATTTTACTGAGCCAGCACAGAGTACAACCCATGAAAGGGCACCAAACTACACGTGGGAAAGGCTGGAAGCAATATGGAACTGCATCCCAGTGAACACGCTCCTCAACACTCGGAGTAGACAACCTGACCCTGATTTCAACAAACTCCACTCATTTCTGATTTGAGAACAGATACAGCTTGTGATTAAATAGGATTAACCCAACAGGATCAGGTCTCTAGAAGAAAGTGGTTTCACTAACAAGTTCTTACAGAAGAGCCCAAGGGCATTCGAAGGCTCATGGATTATCACCAGTGGATAATGTCAGAGATGTTCAACCAGTGCCAAGCGAGCTGAGTATCTGTGGTTTGGGGTAATTTCACAGGTGAAATGAGTGCAGTGGTTTCAACAGCCCAGAGGTGCCCACAGCACCCCCTGACCTTAGCCCAGTACCCCGCCCCAGCACCCACCTCCCCTGGCCTGGGGGTGCTCCCCAGCAGCTCCTGGCCACCCCTGCTGACACCCCCGAGCGTGCTCACCCCGTCAGGAGCTGTCACCAGGGTGGACAGACTGTAAATGGCTCCATACTCCTGCGAGCCTTCTGCCTGGGATTCAGAGCTGCGCTTCCCTCCTGTTATCATCTCACCGCCGACATCCCATTTTGGACCAAGTAATGAGCATTTCAAACACCCCCCACAGAAAGGAAGAAAAACAAGACGCTTTGTGTACACCATTAGTTTTATGCATCTTGCAAATGCAGTTCCCCAGCTCGAAAATCTCCCACAGCTTTTGCTTCACTTTGAACAAAATCACGTTGGACTTCTGATGAATAGCTCAGCTCAAAATACACTTGGAGGCTTTTCCTTGAATTCTGACTTGGGAGTAAATAACCTGCAGTGAAGCTAATTGTATTGAAAATTCAGAATATTGAGGAAACGTTACATGTGATAAATATTTACCCTAAAGGAATTCAAAGGGAGTCTGTAACAATTTATTTCTAACCAATACCAAGTAATATTAAATTGCAGGGAAAATGCAGCCCCAAACCCTATATTTTTCCAACTTGTACTAATGATTGTTCTTTTTGAAAAATGCCAGACAACAATATCCTTTAACCATACACAACCATGTGGGTTCATGCTCTGCATTCGCATTTTTCATCCCAACGTCCTCTGCAAAACAACGGATTGATGCTGCTTCCACTTAAATTGGTGTAACTAATTAGACCCAACTAGAATTACTTCTGATCCTATTCATGTAAACAGTCTTGATGGCTTCAGTGGTGCTATTAGTGAAAATAAGGACTCACACAGAGCAAGGATTTATGGGCTCAAATCCTCTCTATTTGAAGCCTCAGTAAAATGCAGCCAATTCCAACGCAGAAGGAGAAAGCTGAGCTGTGCACAGCTGAGGAGTGGAAGAGTAAAAAAAGGGGAACATTTTTGGCCAAATAAATTGGGAGAGAAATCACTCTGTGAAAGAGCTGTCAAATAAAAGACCTGGTACTGAGATTTTCAAAAGGGGCACCTGGAGAGAGGCAGGGAAATTCAGAAGGCACCGGTGACATGGGAGGCTGGGAGCGCTCAGCACCCCACGGCTTCCACAGGAGCCCTCACTCGAGAAAGGGATTTGAGAATGCTGATCCACACAGGACTTTTCCTTTAAGCCAAAACCAGGGAGGACATGCACGGAAATGTAAATGGTTTCATTTTGAGCTTGAAAATTCAGATCAGCTTCGTGTTTCAAATGAACGAGTTCATCCAGCCATCGCAGTGCCTAAATTCAGTCCCTCAAGCTAATGCTAAAGCAGATGATTACGAAATAAAAGGTTCTTCTAAAAAAAAAAAAGGAAGAGGGGGAGAAACTATATTAATCACCACCAGAAAACATCTGTTTTTAAATGAGGTGTTTTTGATCTACACTGTTTGTGATGCAAGAGGAAGGCTTTGCCATCCATATGACAACCAGATCTTCATTTTGTTGGGATTAGGGGTCAGCACAGGGGACTGGGGGAGGGAAGAAAGGGAAGGGAACAGGAGAAAGATTCCTGTAATAAATGCCAGGACTCTTACTCTGTAAACACAACCTACAGACCATGAGCCACAAGTCCACTTCCAATGTTTCTGCTTGATTTATAGGAGGATAGATCAATTAGAAGTTGAAGGTTTTATCTCATTTGCAGATATGTGAGGGGCTTCTCTTCAAACATCTTTAATTATACACCAAGGGTAGGTTCAAAACGAAGATCCTGCAAACACAGACACTTAGGAAGAGTCATTGCACACATAGAGAAGTTCTGCTTCTGTTTATCATTTCTGTAGCTGAAACTGTTTCAGAAAGGACAACATCATCAGGGTCTTTGCTCCATGACAGCTGGAGAGATGGAGCAGAGACCTGACCCTGCCACCAGCAGACCAAGAACAGAATTGACCATGTTTCCAAGTCTTGTTCCTGGGCTTTTTAAACAAAGTTAAATAGTCTGAAGAGAAAAAAGTGAAGAAAGGGATAGTCTTTTACCCAAGAATCGAGTCTGAGCTCATCCTGCAGCAAGTGAAGGACATCTTGACATGGAGAGAGCACTACAGTGCTGAGACAAGCGGGCTCTGCACCAGTTGCTTGTTCCATCTTCATCTCACCCGTGGCTGTGGCATTTCAGCTGACAATGCTTCAGACCACTCCTCCCCAAAATGACTGGAATTGGCTTTCTGGTCTGACAGAGTAAAGGGGCTCGAAAGTGCTTGAAGATGTTCAGGTAAAGGTTTAAAGTAGCTCAGATTATATTCCTGCGAGGAGACTTGCTATACGTGCTAACTTGGCAGTCATGTCTGTTTGCCTGCTGTGCCAGAAACTACGTTAAAAAAATCTGGTTTATTCACACATGTGTACAAGTTCCTCCCAGCTCCAGATCCTGTGGAAAGTGAGTACCTCAAAGCACATTTCCTTGGAGGATTTTGTCTGACCCACCCCTCTTGTCACCACCTTTCCTGTAAGATTCTCTCTCCTCAACACAGCTGAAAAATATTGCCTTAGAAATATCTTTGTATCATTTCATTTTTTGCATCTTCTCACTGCTCACAAGAAATTCAGAAAACACATCAAACACATGAAAGGGAAGTTTCAGATTCCAGGAAACATAAGAAACACAATTCAAGCACTGCATTTCTTCCTGCATCATGAAAATATACACCACAAGGACAGCAGAAGTTTATTTTTCACCGAGACTGACACAAGCATCTGACAACCTGCATTATAATGAACATAATTATTTTAATGTTGTGTTTAACATTGCTCCTTATCTTTCCCAGTGCACGCAGCAGTGTATGGTAGGGTGAGCAGGGTAAGTGAATACATCACTCCTTCCCTCCTTCTACTCCCGTTGCGCTTTCACCGCACACAAGAGCGCGCGATTAAAATGGCTTAATTAATCCTCAGGCTTTAAAGGATGGCGGGAGCGATGTTCAACTCATGTACAAACGCATGCAACCACTTCCAAAGGAGATACTGAGGATCTCCTGAAGTGCCTGAAGAAGGAAACTCCACTGTTATCTTTGCACCCACACTCAAGATCAGGGATGAGGAGCAGGGTCCTGCCAGGAACCAAAGGACACCACAGACCCTGCTCAAGTTTTGTGCCCAAGGATCTCTCCCAAGAGAATATCCAGGCATATAATCATGGAAGAACAGAAATTCAGACAGGTTTTCTGCTGCATGAGCTACATGTTCTTCCTATTTACCTCTGATTCCCCAGACGACTGGCAGCCACCCAATTACACACCTTAGAGGCCAGGATGAACTTTGCTATTTCCATTCCATAATAAAGGCCAAATCATCCATTTCATATCCTGGACCCATCGTGGATATCCTTACCTTTGTCACCTGGTGATTAAGGCTACAACAACATGCTCTCGGTGGGTCAGTTGGAAATTTGAGCTGGAGGAAAAGGCTGCTGCCTACTCATTAAGTGGCGTGTCACAGGGAAAGCTGATTACAGCTGTGCTCCGAAATCTGTGTTGGCTTCTGATTAGTTTTCTGGTAGAATTAAGGTTTTGCTTTTGACCTACAAAGCAGTGAATGCTTTGGGCACTAATTACTTAAAAGCTCACTCCTCCCTCCGCACAGCAACGTGACAAGCTGTGGTTAGTGGGTGTTCTCGAGCTGACAGTCCCTTGGGGGTTGTTTCACTGCAGAGTGAACTTAAATAACTCAAGTCCTATCAACACACAGGAGCCCTTAACTCAGAGCCCAGACAAGCTCTTTAATTCTTTCACCCAGGGACACAAGTTAAGCCTTACACTCGGGCTGATGTGACAGATCCATCCCGCGAGCAGCTGGAAGGGACGTGCTGCGAGTGGCTCGGTGCTGCCACAGAACTGCCCGGGTCCCCGAGCACAGACAAGTGCTGCCACCCTTAGCTGGGAGCTCCTGCTACCCAAGGAGCATCCCTTGGGCCAAGGAGGGATTAAAGTGGGAAGGTCCCAGTGCAGGGATGGCCACAGTGTGATTCTGAGTGGGGCTGCAACAGGTTAGCTTTGTGAGCTCTTTAGAGGGGACAGAATAATGGAAAGTCTCAGCCCAGGTGGCACCAGCCTGTACCAGGGGCACCTCTTGCTCTTAAATTCCCTGAGTTTATTGGACCTTCCTGCAAAATCCACCTTTCCTCTTGGGATCAGAGACTTCAGATGGCTGGTTATGGTAAGTGTGGCTGCTCTGCCCTTTCACTCCTGCTGCCAGCCACATAGATTAACTTTCAGCACAGCTGAGGGATATGAGGCCAGCAGTAATTTGTATCAATTTTGCATATTTTAAAAATATAACAACACAGTTTCAAGGTAACATTACATAACACACATTTTCAAGTAACATTCCTCAGTTCCACAGAAGTCCATCACCAGTGGTGACTCAAGCAGCAGTTCCCAAGATCTTTGTCACAAAATCCCAGAATGGGTTGGGGTGGAAGGACTTTAAACCCCATCCATTCCCACCCCTGCCATGGGCAGGGACACCTCCCACTGTCCCAGGCTGCTCCAAGCCCCATCCAGCCTGGCCTTGGGCACTGCCAGGGATCCAGGGGCAGCCACAGCTGCTCTGGGCACCCTGTGCCAGGGCCTGCCCGCCCTCACAGGGAACAATTCCTTCCCAATATCCAATCTAAGTCTCAGACATAATTCCTAAACCCCAACACTGAACATCTGTCATTCAGTAATAGCTCTCAGATGTTGACAGCACAATGCAATCCTGTTCACTTCTGAGGTCCAGACAGGATAAAGAAAAGTCACTTTAATCATGATAACCTCCTATATTTGTTTGAAGTCTGATACCACCTGTTGGTCAAAAAATGGGTTTAAACCACACACGTCCTTCAAACAGAGAAAATATTTACCTGTCATCAGTTTCTGCACTACAATTACTATACTCAAGGATAATCCAACACTTCCAGGTTCCATGGTACAGAAGCGTGTTTTTTCTCTCTCTCTCTCTCTAGGTTTTCAATCCCAAATATTCAAGGTGGGAAAGCCCTTTTCTTTTGTTTTTCACACTGTCCTGGGCTCTGCTGTTGCTGTCTTATTAAAATCAGGTTAACACAGACTTATTTCTCAGAGGCCACCTGTTCATTACGCAGGTGTCACATGCTTTGCTAAATTTCACTGCTCCACTTCTGACAGAATCCAACTCCACAGACCAGAGCAGAACCTAAAAGCACAGATTTACTTTTTATTCTGAGCCACTGCGTCATCAGCTGGTTATTTAAAACTTCGTTGCGAGAGGCTGAGCCCAAGAGGCCAAGACTTTCCACTTAATAGGACTGAACGAACTCCTCAAGTCGTTATTAGGTATCTGCTTCTGCATCATCATTAGCAATAATGATTTATAGTTCAGAAAGCCTCTCTGTCCCACAAGGTTCCCATTTTCACTTGATCACATGGAATCCACGCGCAGGGCAATGAGGCACCCATGGCATGGAGAGCCACAGGAGCTTATGAAGTATTTATCAGTAAGTGGTACAAACTGTAAAACTTGCAATATGGATGGTAAAATACTATTAAAAAGAGCTATAAAAGTAAGTCATTGTAATTTGAGGTTGCTAATATTGCAGTTACCCCTGGCTAGTGTTCTTGGTGTTGTTAGGTGTAATATATAGGAGCTTACACACCCAGACAGAATTAAACACGCACAGCTCAGGGACTGCTGATGAGGTTTTCAGAAAACCAGTTTTGATGAAAGAGTTCTGACTCTTTCCAACCCTCAACTTCTTCTTCAGACCATAACAGGCGAACAAAACAAACCTTTCAGCCGGTTTTTGGGCTGTGACCCACACCCTGACATTCCTCAGGCCCCACTGCTCTCCCCCAAGCTCAGCCCTCTCATGTGCAGCCCCAGGGAAGGTTCGTCCCTGACACCACCTTGCAGGGGTGAAACGTTTGTCACCCTGGGCAAACAAGTGAAAGAGAAGACTGTGCCCACCTCACTCGGGCATGTAAAGTTTAAATACTCTGTTAAAAAGTCACAATAGCTACGGATTAAAAAAAGGGGAAGTCTCTTCAGAAAGGAATTTTTGTCACCACCCCTCTTCAGATCATGCCTTTAGAAAGCAAACCCCTTGCCTACATCTCCAAGCAATGTCCACAGGCTGTGCATTCAGTTCCTCACCAAATTCCACCACTATTCCCCTTTCAGCTCTGACTCCACATCACGTACAATAACTCCACAAAAACATCCACTTTCTCAGCACACTGGACCTTGCTCCAGCTCTCTCGTCCATCCTAGATAAAACACAGCAAAACTGCACTATAATTACACAAACTCTTGATTAAACTGAAGAACTTAAAGCACCTCCAATGTTTTTATCACCAGCAGCAGCAGTGCCGTTCCATCAGGATGACAGACTTGCATGTATTACTGAGCCCCTAATTAGCAATTGCTTTCCTACTTAATAACTACTAAAATGCCATTAGGAAATATGTTTAAAATAGATATTGCCATGAAGTTCTGTGTCAGTACCTACCAAGTGATGAGGCAGCAGTGGCTGGAGAGGGGGCTCACTCCCTGTCCTGGAAGGGCACCAGCTGGGTCAGATCCTGCTCCTGCCTCAGCAGCAATCCCAAATCCTTGCACCAGGCAGGGGTGGGTGCTGGGAATCTCCTCCCATCTCAGAGCTGCTGGACCCTGGGAGCACGGCATACTCCCATGGCACAGTGTCCCAGACTGTCCTCACCCTGTTCCAGCCCCACTGCTCCCAGGAGCTCTCTGCCCCGGGGTTGTTGCTGTTGCCCAGCTCACACCCTCCCCACAAACTGGTGCCAGCAACCCCTGCTGACACTCTTGGCTGGGCCAAAGGACAGCCACACCATCAGTGTCCATCAGGGTACGGGGGCACAGCTGGCTCCTGTCATCCCACTGCAAATCCCCAAGGAGCAGCAATTTCCTCATGGCCTCTGTGCCGACATTCACATGGTTATGTGAAAGCCTTGGTTTTCCCTCAAAGAAAGAAAATTCCTCCAAACAGAGTCCCCTCACAGTTGCAAGGACCAGTTTGAAAATGCAAAGTGAGAACCCAGCAGAGGATGGGGTGGGGGCAGTGGGACCTGGCCCGGCAGTGGGTGGGGTTGATCAGCGGGTGGTGGTGGCTCTTCCCTGCACATGGACTCTCTTAGTCCTGGAAACTCCACTGCTGGGACAGAGTTAACCTGGATTTAAACCACAGCAGGAACAAATGTGACTCCAGATTCCTCACAGTTACTCATGGCCCATCCCCAAACCCACAAATTCTAACGTGAAGCTTTCCTTTAATGATCAGTGCATAACACACATACCACCAGCACAAGCCTCTGAGAACCAAATTCTGTTTCATCTGTGGCCAGATCAGATCTTCCCCGGGGTTTTCCATGCCAGGAACAGCTAATTTTCCTGCTCATAAACAATACAGCACCTAGAAACACTCAGAAACAATTTCCAACGCCCTGGATCCTGAGCTGGAGCACTGACGCTTCCCTCTTCTGCATCCTGTGGCTGCACGGTTAATAGCAGGGGTTCCTACACAATATCAGTGTTGTAATTCAAAATTTGCTTCTTGCAGAAGATGTTTAGAAGGAAGGAAGAGCTTGGGATGTCAGAAGAGGAAATAATTAATTCCTTGCCCCTTCCCGTTTTTCCTTGTCCATTAAAATAGTTCGCAATAAAATCAAAATTATTACTTTGGTATTCAAGAAATTTTATATCCAGCTTCCACTGGGGGAAATGCTGCTCCTTCCTATTAATCCAGGACTTTAAAATGACAACAAGTCCATTAATGAGGTGTGTGTGTCATAAACCCCCCTCACTGATCAGGGATGCATATTTATGTGGCAAACTTGGGATGCTTCAGTTTTACTGGCAGGAATGGATGCCAGCTCCTTCCCAGCTTGGGGTGGGCATTTTAATGTAAAAAGGAGAACATTTCCATGGTGGTCAGGCCTCCTAACCCAGTGCTCCCCAAACACCTCCGAGCTTTCCCCTGGGAAGCTCTGAGCAGTCAGAGTCCCCGTGAGTTTGCTGCAGAGAAGTTAAACACAGGCTGGGATCATTTTTGCTGGAAAGGCAGGCGTGTGCCATGCTACCTTCCCAAGGAACCAGAGGATATCAGCCCCAAGCCACTGCAGCAGGACCTGGCCACACCACAAGGCAGCAGCAGCTCCTGGCAGAGCCGTGGTGCCCAAGCACAGCTTTGCTGCACCACTGTGCCAGGCTCCTGCCCAGTGCTGACTCAGCAGCAGGGGTGTTTTCGGGAGCTGAAAGCACTGGTGAGACCTGAGGGGGATTGGGAAGCTCGTGATGGGCAGTGAATCCTTTTGCTTAGTCAGTCTGCTGAGAATGACTTTCAAATAACCCAAGAACACAACAAGGCTCTAAAAAGGAGACCTAGTTGTGTTTATTAGGTGGAGAACAAGGCTACTTCTTCAATCAGTGAAATTCTCCGTGTGAAATGGAGGTTTATTCACCCTTTTATATTGTCATTTAATAACCTCGTAAGTGAAGAATTATGAAACCGAGGTAATATTGAACTGATTTTCATATTTCCAGTCATGCAGTTTTTCTGCTTTGCTAACTTTTAGACACTCAGCTCATATCCTACCACATCTTTAAAGGTCATTGCTCCCATTGGACTTTTGGCAGGGGGAGGTTGGTAGATAGAGATGCAACTGCAAAAAGGCTCAGGGCTGCTTAAGTTCCTTCCTTCATCAGTGTTTCCTCTCCTTAAAAAGTAAGAAAGCTGCTGTGTCTCTGTAGGAAAGGTTCTGAAAGGATTCTGGAGGCATACAGAGTCTTCAACAAAAGTTTCAAAGCAGCTTCATCATTTGCAGGGAATACAAGTTTTTGACTGCTATGTAGGAAGAAGCTTGAATAAGCTCAGATCTCCGAATTGAAGGTTTCTCTAAAGAAAAACCTCTAGAAATGCCTGCACTTAGATGGGGGGAAACGAGTGTGAATCAAGAACAAAGCCCTGAGACCCAGCGAGAGGATATAACCTCTCAGATCAAGCTGGTTTCCCCACCTGAGAGAGTTCCAGCCTGCGCCTTCTCATTTGATGCAAATGTCTGTCAGAACGGCACTACTGGATAAGAGATAAAAGATTATCTGTGACATTATGAAAAATGAAAGCTTCAAAATGGCTACAAGTTCCATGAAAAAAAAAAATTAGATAGCCTTTCTGAAAGGCAACAATAGCCCCTCTAGTTTATTCAGCACCTCGTGTTGGGCACCGGTGCTCAAACGCCTTCCCCGGCTCGTCCCTGTGCAGCAGCTTCCCCGCTGCCTCCCCAGGAAACAATCCCAGCTACGCTTCTGACGGAGCACCTCTCCTGGCAGGAAAGGCTGGGGGAGCTGGGGTTGATCAGCCTGGACAAGAGGAGGCTCCAGGATGACCTTAGAGACCCTTGCAGGGCCTAAAAGGGGTCCAAGAGAGCTGGAGAGGGATGTGGGACAAGGGATGGAGGGGTGGGACAAGGGGGAATGGCTTCAAACTGGAAGAGGAGAGGTCGAGATTGGATTTTAGGAATAAATCCTTCCCTATGAGAGTGGGCAGGCCCTGGCACAGGGTGCCCAGAGCAGCTGTGGCTGCCCCTGGATCCCTGGCAGTGCCCAAGGCCAGGCTGGACCCTGGGGCTTGGAGCAGCCTGGGACAGTGGAAGAGGGTTGGAACAGGATGTCGCTTCCCATGGAAGAGGGCTGGAACAGGATGGTCTTTAAAGTCCCTTCCAACCCAAACCATTCTGTAACTCCACGATTCCTTTCCCTCAACCAGAAATGGTGACAGAAATTCAGCTGAAGTAGCTCCACATGCAGCACCCTTGATTTCACAGGAGAATTACCCATTCAAGGCTTTTCAGTGCAGGCAAGAATTAGATTTTCATACCAACCTTCCCTGACCTGCCCAACCATTGGCCTTTCACTTCCCAGAGCAGGCCCAGGTGGTGACACCTTCCCTTCACAGATTTCTGCCGTTCACTCCCCAGCGAGGGGAAGCTGCGGCGGTGTCAAAACGCTCCCCGTGCACAGCCCCAGCAGCTGCTCAGCTGGAGGGGCTCATGGCAGGGGACCCAGCCTGCCCCAGCTGCTGCCAGGACTCCCACCACGTACAGCAGGGAGACTCGGGACATCTGTGCAAGTGTTTGTCTCATTCAGCTGGTGTAAACTGGCACAACTCCACTGACATCAGCGAAGTCATACCGAGTTATATAAACTGATGATCTCACCCCTGTAATTACACACCATTTCCTATCTGCAAATACTGTCCCGTACAGCACGATCCCAGTTACCCCGTGCATTCCTCCTGCATGCTGCGAGAGCCCAGTCTCACTGGCCCAGGAGCACAATCTAATGGATTTCAATGGACTACACCTCTGCATTCACAGCAATCCAGCGCCTCACATAAAACACAAAGCTCAGCTTAACTACGCCGAATTCACAGCTATTGTTTTCATTAAGTGAAAGCACAGTGGAGGTCAAGCAATACAGATGCTGCTCAACACCTACATTTCTCATTGCTCACTCATTCTGCGTGGTACTGCACAACTGACATTTGGGCACTCGTGTTGAAAAAGCTGTGAAATGATACCGAAAATGTGGAAAACAAGCCCTGACAGGCACTGGGATGGTGCAGTGACAGGGGACAGACAGCTAGTGAGACAGAAATAATCCTGCCACCCTGTGCAGCCTGGAATGATTATTGCTCTCTTCTGGCAGGAGGGCTGAGTGCTCGTGAGCACCTGTAGTGACAAAGCCAACGTGTGCCAGGACACACACGGGTGTCTGCTGCAACAGTGCCACTGAGTGAGAAAGACCTTGAGCCTTCACCACCAGCCTTAGCAAACCACCAGTTGCTGCGGAGTCCCTGCTCTCTCACTGGGAGACCATTCCTGGTCTGGGAGACCACGTCTGGGAGACATGGCAAAACCATTTCTGTCCATTCCTGAGGACCAGCTAAACCCCCTGGAGCTGCAGCAGCTGAGGACACCCAGCACGGGGTGAGACAGGCCCTGTGGAAGAGTCCTGCTGCTCAGTGGGGTTTGTTTTACCCGCGGAGCTGGTTTGCCTGGAGCCCCGCTGCAGCCGGGGAGACCCAGTGGAGTGTGCAGAGAGGCTGGGATCCGGCAGCAGCTGCCCACATGGCACTTAATTCAGGCAGATAGAACCAGTCCACTGTTAAATTAACAACTGTGAACGGAGCAGGGAATTGGGCTGGTGCTGGAGTTGTTTCAGTTTGATTTGGGCTGTCTCGTTTTGCCGGGCAGGGCAGCGTTCCAGCGCTCCAAGGTGAAAATGTGTTTGTGCTCTTCAGTAACTCTGAATAAGCACAATCACTTTTTAAATTGAAACCCATATCACACAATTCCCAGGGAAATGACAATATAGGAGAGCTCCAGCTAAAGCCCCTCAGTGTCCAGAAAATGAGCTCTCCATACGGTGAAGGGAGGAACTGTGCTTCCCTGGCCAATGTCTGCAGGGCAGAATTGGGATGAAAAGTTCCCTGTCCCAGGCTACGGAACTACCCAGAAATTGCAGGCTCACAATCCATCCAGGGTTTAATTAATACATCCTCAGAAAGCCACAGCACTCCGGCTGTTGTTAGAGATGCTGATTTTTCAGTGTGGTTGAAGCTTCATTTATGATTTCAGTAAAAGCTCCATTTTTTTTCTTCTCTCTCTAGTTAAAAAATGAGCCTCTAGCTACAAATTGGACGATTACAGACAGTATTGTAGAGCAGCAGTAAAAAAGTGTTAATGAGCTGCAGGATATCAGAAGCAAAAAAGAAAGTATTTCCCCCGCAGGCCAAACAAAATTAATTTTAAAAATTAATGTAAACCACTAATGCAGCAAGTGCTTCTATTAAATTATGGGGCTCTGACATGTACAATGCAATATTTTTGCCATTGAATTTGTTATCTAAAAGGTGTTCATTGTTTATTATGGTGTGAAAAGCTGTTTTGCTCCAGATAGGCTGGTTCATTAAGGAATTGGATCCTTGCCATAGCCCTATTTCTTAGCAATGAAGCGATGCCCCGTAGCAAGAAAACACAGAGAGCAGCTCTCTGTTTAATATCAGAAATGTAAATCAAAAGACTCCAGTCTGCTTTTTAAATGGCTTTTGGTCTTTACAGAGATGAAATTCACCCCAAATATTTCACATTGCTGGCTGGTCAAAACGGCTTCTCCAAATTCCAGCTCTGCTAAATGATTATCATAATAATAATTCCTGTCAATGAGGGGTTTGTAATGCTCACGCTATTAAAACACTTTTAATTCTGCTGCTTCATTCATCAAACTAACAGGTTTGATTTTAAGAAGGGAAAGAAAACCATGTTTTAACTGCCTAAGGAGAAAATAACGTTCTGATAAGAACCCAGATATGTACAATTACACAAAAGCTAATGACTTTTAATATTTCAGGGTTGAAAATTTCACATAACTGGATTTTGACGTTCCTGTGTGTGCTGAATAGGATCTTTCCCAGCAAAGACTCTCAGTGGGGTCAACACTGAGAATCGGGGTTGGACCCATGGGCATGGGACCTTGCTGGGGGAACTGGAGCAGGTATGGCCTGAGGGAACAGGGCAGGGCAGGGAAACAAGCAGGAGAAACAAGAGCTGCTTTTGTTTCTTGGTGTGGATAGGAAACATCGGAGCTTTTGCGTCTAAATAACAGTGGGGAGAGGGAAAACAAAATCTAACCAAAAGCCCTCTGTTGGCATATAAAAAATTACTCTATTTAGCAAAATTAGGTACTTTGTTGGCCTTCATTTATGAGCCAAAACACCCTGAGGGGGACTACTTACCAACTTTAATTAGTAATAAAAAGCTTACAAGTGCCAGGGGAGCCAGAACTGGAGTCCATGGGCCAAATCCTGCGCTCAAATTACATCAGTTTGAATTTAGGTTCTTCTTACCTTCAAAGAAGTTGCTTTGTGCTTTCCATGGGACAGCTTCGTGGCCTCCAGTCACACCAAAGGCAGGAGAGCTGTGCTGGGACCAACGCACTGGGAAACTGTCTTTGACCAGGTTTAAAAGATTGTTATCCGGAGATTTTTATGTGCTTGATGCAAGAGCTGCTGAGTGACTGTTCGGGGTTTGCGGGGCAAGGGTTGGGTAGCAGGGGGCTGCAGGGGTGGCTTCTGTGGGAAGCTGCTGGAAGCTTCCCCCATGTCCGAGGGAGCCGACAGCAGCCGGGACACGGGGCTCGCAGGGGGATCCACGGGGCAGCAGAGATCCACCTGCAGCCCCAGGAGGAGCCCAGGGCAGAGCGGGGGGCTGAAGGGGCTCTGGCCCCGTGGGAAGCCCCTGCTGGAGCTGGGTCCTGGCAGGGCCTGTGACCCTGTGGAGAGAGGAGCCCACCTGGAGCAGGTTTGCTGGAAGGACTCGGGACCCCATGGGGGACCCACACTGGGGCAGTTCCTGAAGGACTGACCCTATGGATAAAGGGATCCACACTGGAGCAATTCCTGAAGGACTGACCCCATGGATAAAGGGATCCACACTGGGGCAGTTCCTGAAGGACTGACCCCATGGATAAAGGGATCCCTGGAGCAGTTCCTGAAGGACTGACCCCATGGATAAAGGGATCCACACTGGGGCAGTTCCTGAAGGACTGACCCCATGGATAAAGGGATCCCTGGAGCAGTTCCTGAAGGACTGACCCCATGGATAAAGGGATCCACACTGGGGCAGTTCCTGAAGGACTGACCCCATGGATAAAGGGATCCCTGGAGCAGCTCCTGAAGGACTGACCCCATGGATAAAGGGATCCACACTGGGGCAGCTCCTGAAGGACTGACCCTATGGATAAAGGGATCCCTGGAGCAGTTCCTGAAGGACTGACCC
The DNA here is from genome assembly GCA_013397725.1 of Rhagologus leucostigma. Classification (NCBI taxonomy): domain Eukaryota; kingdom Metazoa; phylum Chordata; class Aves; order Passeriformes; genus Rhagologus; species Rhagologus leucostigma. The sequence goes on from VZTD01004419.1 coordinate 645,194, forward strand.
CATGGATAAAGGGACCCACACTGGAGCAGTTCCCGGAGAATCTCCCCTGGGAGGGACCCCAGGTTGGAGCAGGGGCAGAGTGTGAGGAGTCCAAGCCCTGTGGAGAAGGAGCAGCAGAGACAACGTGTGATGGACTGACCACAGCCCCATTCCCATCCCCTGAGCCCCTGAGGGGGAGGAGGGAGAGAAAATCCAGAGCAAGGTGGGTCTTGCAGGGAACATGCTGTGATTTGCCACCCTGCCCAGACTCAACTTTCATACCTCTGCCAATATATGGGCTTGAAAATGAACAGCACCAAAGCAATAAAGGTTGGTGTTCACCCCTGGAAGTCTCAGAGATATCAGCATCTCTGGTTTGATGTTTACTGCAGCCATATTAGTTTCTATATTTAAAGCAGTAGGACATATATTTGTGTATATTTATGTGCATGTGATATTCGTGTTAAAAATTTCCGCATGAACAATCATCCCCTACAACAAGCAGAGGGACTAACCTTGCTGCCATCCACTTGACTGACTGTAGTTTACCTCTGTTGCTGACTTTCAGCCGCTAAACTCACAGGTGAGGAGATAATTTAGCTCAGCTTTCTTCTATTGATCTGAGAAACAAAGTTAATACAAAGCTTTCACGGTGAAATCAAAAATCACATGAAAAAGCAGGCAGTGCTGGGGGACAGAGCCTGGACACGAGATCAGCCAGAGCATGACTGATCATAAACCTTTCATCAGACCTTCCTGTGAAATCTAATTTCAACTCACCTGAAACTTCTCCAGTGCCAGACCCAGTCGGTCACTGATGGCCAGCGAGCCACAGCTGAGGCTCTCGTGGTCAGAGGTGTCCTGGTGCAGCAGGAGAGACCCCACACCCCATCGACACCTTCCAGAGCCCTGCCAGTGGTGGACTTTCAGCAGTTGCCCACGGAGAAGAGGCACCTCCCGTCCCACACGACACCAACCTTTGTTTGAGTTTACCGAAGAGGAGATGGTCAGAGGTGGAGAGACCCTGGCACAGGGCTGGGCACCCCACGGACAAGACAGAAGCCCAAGCACACACATTATTCCAGTGTGGTGCCTCTGCACATCACGTGCTCTGGCAGCTCAGCTGAAAAAACACTTGGTTGTGACCCACAGAAGGGTCAGGAAGGAGCAAAGAGGCAAGCAAGCAAAATCATTCCCAGCCCTCTCCATCAGGCAAGGGCCTGGATTAGTAGAAGGCAATTTCTGGACAAACTATCTATTATCCACGAAGCAACACCTTTTCTTGCTCTAGCTACCAAAACACTTCCATTTTCCAGGCCAAAGAGAGTTGACAAACGAGGCCCCAACTTGCTGCACATTGCAATAGTTTTACAGGTTGCAATCTGATATTATTACACATATTAGCCAAAATTCCTTCCTTTTACATTACAAGGCACCCAGACAAGCAACCTTCAGCAGCAACAACACTCGGAAAGAGACCAAGGGAGCCATGTGATGGCTTTGTGCAGACATACTGACCGCACACTAACAAGTGCTGCTTTCTTTTCATCAGGTGGAGTTATATGGACAAATAATAAAAATAAATCAGAATCTAACAACACAGAACAGGGTTTCACTCTTTCAAATCCATCCATTCCTGACGAACAAGCACAGGCAAAGCAAGAGGGGGTGATACTTGGTGGTGATGTGAATAGAGTCAAATTTGGTCCCAGCTACACTGGTGTAAACCCAGTGTTTGGGGGGACTCTGGATTGACATCCAAGTCCCTGTTTTTGCCATCTATGTTCTGCCTCTGTGGATCTGACCTATATCGTTGGAAGGAGAAGGGTAGCACAAGCATTTGGAAGTGATACTCCTCCATTAGCGATGAGATTAATTAAGACGCTGCTGGGCACTTCTCCACAGTCAGGCAGGGCTGTTAATGGCCATTGATTTTTTTTTAAACAGCATGTACAAGTTTAAATGGTGTAAACTGCCCCAGATTCCCTTTCCCTACCTTCGTCTCCCCTGCTAGGGGTTAACCTCGCTGGAGATACGGAAAAAAACCAGTCCCCTCCTTCCTTTGCCTGCGGCACCAAGATCAAGAAATTCACTGCTAATCACGGCAGTTGTGATTTCTGATTTCAACTGGCAGCACGGAGAATTGAACTCCAGTCCCCCGAGTACAGCAGGCTGCGCCAGGCAGGCCTTGAGCTTGTTAAAACTGTGGTGCTGCCATGCGGTTATCAATTTTAAATTAATCTCTCCCTCCATGCACACTTATCCTCCTCCACCCTCTCTTAAAGTGGCTGCTAAAAATATAAACTCCAGGATACCTCGTTCTAAGACTTAACTAAGTAAAAATCGGGATACTATTAATTACAGGTTTCCTTCAGCCTCAGCACCTGGAAAAATGGATTTCTGCACTGTCTCAGGGATTTGCCTAATCCACTTCCTGCAGTAAAGCCAACCACAGCTCTGGCTGTCTTAGCATCCTGCCATGCAAATCCTCCCTCCCACGATGAGCCCCTCTCCAGGAGCGCCCTGTCTCTGGGGCTGGAGCAGCTGGGGAGTGGAGCCTGGCAGCAGAACACCAGCCAGCTGGGAATTGGAGCTCTGTGGGCTGAGTCTGTGCTCCGCACTCAACCGAATCTGCCCTGCTGAGACAGGCCAGAGGTTCTGACATCGCTTACTCAACTCCTCCTGTCCCCGTGTCACCATCACACTGCAGCAAACCTGTGCCAAGAGTGAGCACGAGGTGCTGTGCTGCGCCCCAGGGAGAGCTCCTGACTTCAGCCACCGATTGGGGTTGTAAAAATTACCCCCAAATCCAACTTAATGGCTTGGCTTCCTTCCCATGCTGGAGTCTGAGTGTCTGCCTCTGCTCAAGAGCAGCCTGGCTAATGCGGGCCGGGGTTTTAAAGCCTTTGTGGTTGGCCGTCTCCACCTGAAATAACAAATACCTGCACCCTGGCACCGTGCACGAGGCAGCCCCGGCCCTTGCAGGCAGGGCCTTGCAGCTCCATCTCCTGCAGCTGCAATTGCTACAGCAGCCAGAGCGCAGAGGCACTGAGGGGAGGTCACCTGGCGCTGGAGGGGCTCAGGAAAGCAATCAGCTGGCATCTGAGCAGGGGCCACGCCACCACCTCGGTGTCAAATGTGAAAACCTGGGGAGGTGAGTTTATAAACGACTGCAGGCGTCAGCATCCAGTTTGGAATCTATAAACATCTGAAATCTGTTAGTACTTTATTTGTAATGATACTGCCAACAGACTGCCCCCCCCAAAGGTCACAGCACACGCTCGGCATTAAATTGCAGTACAACAAATCCTCAGCTATCCATAACCTACAAAATGATAGGGGCAGGCTGCAAGGGGAGACTGGGATAAAGCAGAAAAAGAAAAAAGTCTAGACACGCTTTCCTAAAACTCACTGGGGAATCATTTTAAAATCACTTTATGAGGAAATAATTGAGGTTCTATATACAAAACTCCCCTTAAAAAAAAAAGAGTAACACGTCTGACAACCTTAGAAAGTCACAAGGTTGTTACAGAGAAGAATGGGTCTCTGTTTGGGAATTTAAATACTATGTGGCCCAAATTCATAAACATTTAAGATTTTTAAAGCTGTTGGGAATAAAAGAGCAAAAAAGGCAAAACCAGCCAGGGCCAACTAAAAAAACCCAACAAACCCAAACCAAACTGCCAAGTGAATGAAAACCATCCCCTTTCCTCATTCTGTAATGTTCCAGTGCTGAACGCTGCCCTTCAATCCACCACAGAATAAATCCACCGTTGTGCATGTGACACAGCACAAACCGACAGCACAAACCCACCACTGCCTACATCCCCCTCCACAGCAAGTGGAATTCATTCCAGAGCCACCAGATGCAGCATTAGCCCCCTAAATATGACAGCTCTTCTTGATCAAAAGGGAGGAGCAGCCTGCCACTGTTTCTGACTGGATGTGCACTGCCCAGGAGGACCTGGGGACCACTGATCATCATTCCACCTCCACATGGAGCCAGGAGGTTACCAACTCTATCTGTTCCAAGGGGAGCACACACAATACAGCTGAAAAAATCACTGCAGAAAATAATTTGTTATTCTTCTTATGCCTCTCTTTTGTTATTCTTCATGTCAGAGCTGCTTCTTCATGTCGCTTGTGGAGAGGGTCCAAGCAGAAGAACCACACAGATAACTCTGCACTGAAACTTCACCAACTTCTTCCTGATATCAGATTATTTCAAAAATATCCCTCAAAATGTAAACCCAGGAAGGGACTTCGGGAAATTCTTGCTGTGGATGAACTGAGTGGTCAGTATCTCCACGGGACTGACCCAAAGACATGGCTCACCCATCACTCCAACTTCGTGAGAGTTTGGATTCTTACCTGAATTTCATGGCTCAGGCCCATTTCTAATTGTGCCTAAATATATCCCTCCATGCTGTAGTGCCTGACTTCCTTCTGACCGATCTCAGCTGCCTTTTTGACCTGCACACCCTGCGGAAGCACCAAGATCAAGAAAGTTGTGCCTACTGAGTGTAAGGATTAGTGAAAAAACCCACTCAGAATGTCAATGAGTTAGGGGCATCACACACTCCTCCCATTAAAATTCAGTAGGTTTTCCAGTCCTTCTGGCCTCAGTGCATTTGCATAGTATAGGGTCAGAGAGACATCCTGATTCCACTATAGCTGCTCTGTTTAAAGGGTCAGAACGGTGACATATGAAAATAACCCAACTTTAATTGATACCTGGGCTGTTGAATTTGAAACTCCCCCCGGCCCCATCTCTTGTATATCTAATGGACAGTACACTCAACAGCAGATGCCAAGAAGGCAGCTCGGTCTCTCAGTTGCATTAGCAGAGCTTTAAAAATAATTGTCGAATTGTCCACAAGATGTCCACCCTACTTTTCAAGCACCTGAATCTCCTGATAATCACCACAGCAGCAGTAAATGTTCTCAGGGCTGCCAAGCTATCTAATTGTGAAACCCAGTTGTAGCATCTCAGGAGAAGATCCCAAGGAGAAAAAACCCAAGTTTTCTAGTTCAAGCTTCTGTTATTTTAATACTTCACCAGAGGTCCAGTTACGGCTCAAACTTTATCAAGACTAGCAGAGATATGGGTGTATTTATTAGGTTCTTTTCTGGTTTTCTTGTTGCTATCAATTGCCAAATCACACAGACAAAGGGCAATTACAATCGATATCTAATTCCTAGGTTGGGCTCAGTCAGGCACGAGGAACTTGATGCAAACCACATTTCCTGATCCCACCGTTGCTGAGCTCAGGATCACAGGTTATGGGGCACTGAAAGATTCTTGGCAGAAAACATGGACCAGATTGGTTTGCTTGTTTTTTAGGCATCTTATCATATACTCCCTAAAAAGAAAGCTGATGGCTAATCCCACTCAGAAGAGCAAAGAAAGAATACCTGAAGAGTTACAGCAGAGCAATTGTAAGTGCATTACTGCGTAACTACTCGTCAATTCATAACTATCATTTCTGTGACATTTTCCATGATTCAGTTCAGGCTCAGTTCTGGGACACAAAAAAGGAGAAACATTGTTTACCCCTGAGTCACTCAGCTGAAAAGATCATGAAATTCTGATGAAAACCCATCCCATAAACTACGAAACCGTATTGCTCCTGCATTTGTTGGTGATGTAGAAATGAGGGACCACTGCTCTTCTTTGCACTGAAGAACTAGACTAAAAACCCCGTTATTTCATCTCCTAACATTCCTAAACCCTTTAATGGTTCCAACCCTTTAATGCTTCCATTTTTGAAAAAAAGTGCTTTTAAAAATTAAATCCTGTGGGTTATTGGGATGTGTTATGAACAGGGAACACTGAGCTGTATAAATGAGTGCCAAGAATACGGGGATGAACCTGCAGCCCCCGAGTTTGTAACAGAGATACTCAAGCACTGAGTGGCCACACTTGCAGGAAAACGCCCAAAGTGCTGTTGTGCTGGCAGCAGCTTCTGCTGTGTTTGGTGTCCTCTCTACAATTCTGCGTGGCAGATATTTCACTGAAACTCTCATTACTGGTTGTCGTTTTTCCATTAATGGCTTTCATAGGTAGGAAAAAACCAGGAACTTTCTTCCAGGCTAAACAGGTTCAAAATTCACCATTCCAACCTACAAAAGGCAGATCTGGAGAGACACCGGGACAACAGCTCACCTTGCTCACAACTACACAACTGAGAAATGTTCCCAAGGCTTTCAGACTTTCCCTCTGTTTCTCCCAAAAAAAGCCCTTTAAAGGATCAACTAAACAAACACCCCCGTGAGTGCCTCAGAAGGGACCTCTCAGCGAGCCCATTAGGGCCGTGTTTGGAGGCAGAACCCAGAGTACATTACGGGTTATTTGTGACGCTGGAGCGATGTGCTCCTAATGGGTACAAGGATGTGCTGACATCGGAAGTAAGGCTGACAGGTCTGCAGTTAACTGTCACTCCCATCACAGACTTAATAGCTTTGCCAGGCACCCTCTAAGCAAATGAAGAGAAGAAAGCTCTTGCTGTGTGACAGCACTGGAAAAGAATGCATGTGAATGTCATTCTGGTATTGAAAGTGTCAGGTGCCAGCCGAGGAGCCCTGATCAGATAGACAAGCATCGTGCTGGATGCTTTCAGGTTATTTGAAGCCTGTCATTTCTATTAGCAAGCTAACCACAAGTGGAATCCTTCATTAGTTTGTTTTGCTTAGTACTGAAGCGTCAAGGGATGGAGGCCTGGGCCCTTTTGGCTTTCTCCTTATTAACAGCTCATGATGGCTGGCGAGCAGAGGGGACCACGGGCTCCTTCCCCTCCATGCCTGCTCATTAGTGCCTGGCAGCAAAGAGCAGCAATGAGTGGACACTGGCACAGGTTGGCTTTCTAGTTCTTGGAGAAGGCCAAGAATAATCTCAGTAGATTTAATTAAAACCACAG
>VZTD01004419.1:657089-684589 GCA_013397725.1 Rhagologus leucostigma
GCAAAGCTTGGTTACTGCATGGCAAGGAGCTCAAAAAGACCTGTCAGCACTCTGCAGAATGGATCAGCTCTCTGAGGAGCCATTCAGCACTCTGAGAAGTTCCTGCTGATAAAAATAGAAAATATGAAAAATTGTAAACAGCCTTGGAAACACAGCCCAGAATTGAGTGGAGAGGAATGGAGAGCGGGATCATGAGCCAAGGCAATAGGAACAAGGATGGTGAGAATAACGTGGGAGATTCCACACCATTGCAGAAGTCTCAGGTAATACCAGAGGCTTCTGCAGGCAAAAAAGGTCCAGAAAGGTCTCAAATGACATGAGAAGTCCTGGGTCCCTTTTGCGGTAGAAACCAAGAGATAACTGCAGTTGTTTTGTCGCAGTCTGCAATTGGGAAGGGGCATCTGCTGCTCTCTCAGCCTACTCAGCTTCTGGTGATGAGATGCAGCTTTTTGACCATGGACAGCCAGCAAACAAGTGCATGCTTGATCTTTTGGTTAAGCTGAGTAGTGCCAGCTGGACTCTTGCTCTGGCCCCCAACACCTGGCTCAAGCCTTTACCACAGCTGACTCCACAGGCTGAGGGTGGCTTGAGCTGTTGTGTTCCCCCTCCAGGAAAAGACAGGCTGCCATCATACAACAGCAAGAACAACTGAAGGCACAAAGCATGCATTCAGCTACACAGATTAACTCTCGAAATCGAAAATAAAGGATAAATGATGGAACAAAAAGAACTGGATGCAAAGAATATATTTTTATATTGCTAAGAAAAGAGAAAAAGCCCACCGTAGATAACTCAAGGTACATAAATGTGACTGTCCACTTAAAAAGTAGCTCAGATGAGTCAGGCAAATTGGTGACACGTGAAGGCAACCAGCTCAGTTCCCTGTCTCCTTCAGAGACACCAGCAGCACACCCCTTACAGCACACACTCATCCCTGTCTCCATGCACTTCCTGCAGCTCAAGGACTTCTGAGCCAGAGGTGGGGCCTCTGTCATTTAAAGCTGGGCATGGATCTTTTCCCCATGAATTTGAAAATAGGATGGAGATGATATTTATTCCCTAAACTGAAGAACAAATCAACATCTTTCCAGCCCATAAGTTTCAAAATAGCGATTTACTGGTACCCGAGTGTCATGCTCACCCTTGGCCACAGTGATGGATTTCACTAAGAGCTGAATTCTTCTATCAGTGTGTTTTTCTCAGCTAATTTAGCACTGATGAGATGGTCCTCAGTGACAACCCTGGCAGCTGCCCCCTGCTCGCGTCAGCAAACCCAGCAGTGTCCTCCCCCTGTCCCCAGCGCGCGTCGAGCCCAAGCTGCAGGAGCTGTGCCTGGGCCAGGCAGCCAGTCCTGCCCCGAGAGTCCTGGCAAAGCTCAGTCTCTGCCAGGCCTGTCCTGAGCTCTGCTGGGCCCTGCTGGGAACGGGGCTGGCCCCCAGTGGGCTCCTTCCACACAGGTCAGGACGGCGTCAGATGGTGACGGCTGCAAACCACTGACCTACATTGCCAGTCCCCAGAGCCATCTGAGACCCCACCGTTTCTCATTAGCAACAGATTCTTACTTATTTCAGATACTCAGTGGCTTCGGCCAACAGACAGTGCACTCCTAATTAAAAGCTGACTTCTTTCATAACCTACAAAGTCCTATTTCCACCTCTGCCCCAAGGTGCAGGGAAATGTGAGCTTCTCTGTGTCCTCCATTTAGAGGCAGGCTCCACAGTCAAAGCAGAGATGCATTTTGTTTTATTTTTTTTAAAGACGGCATAAAGCAACAAAGTTTGAAGGACATTCAACATTTATGCTGTGTGCCCACTTAATATCACAAGGGACTTTCCATGGGAGCAAAGGTTTTCTTAATAAAGGGTCTCATTGGCCAGCTGGATCAAATCATGTATACACCGATATCTTGCTCCTGGCAATACCTTAAACCCCCAGTTAGGCGAGTGTAGAGATTGCAGCAGCCTTGAAACTGTAGCATGGTTTATACATGGTGTACACATCTTTGAGGATTTGGAGAAATCTACAAGGGATCTAATGCTTTTCCACCTATTGACATTTACAAAGCAGTTTAAATCATGCATGAGAGGCCTCAGGCACATGTAGTTCACAAAACATAACTCTGTGCTCCCAGGGAATTGGAGCTGACCACGGCTCTTTATTAGAACCGACAGTGAAAGACAGCTCGTGCAGAACCCGAACCAGGGGTGCAACGCAGAGATGACAGACTTAATGCCACTGGATGTATTATGCAGATTACCCAACCCAAGCCTTGCTTGTTAAGTAAGTTTCATGCTTTCCTCACTCCCACTGCCCCTCTTAAGAAATATCCTCCCTGGCTTTATCAAGGGAGCCGTTTCCTAAATTCCTTGATCAATCACCTGCTTTCCAGGACTTCAGACACACCGAGTTAGCTCTGAAGATAAGACAGCGATGCTTAAAGAGTGGAAAACAGTTAAACCTTTGCACCTATTAGCACAGCAGTGCTAGGCACAGAGCAGATGAATACCTTAAAAACTTAAGAGCTATTTTGCTGATGAAAGAATAGGAGGGATTTTAAGGAATCCATCATCCCTGACAAGTCACCTTGTAGCTGTGAATTCCCAGTGCAGTGTAATTTTGGAATGTATGCTTTTGCTGTGTACATTCCAATGAAGAGCAAAATCCTGAAATCTTTTCCCGAGTTTTGACCAGTTTTTAATTGAACTCCGAAACTCTCTAATACAGATTATCTGAGAATCAGCCTTTCTACCAGGAGAAAGAGATTTTTTTGTCATTTGATTGTATCTTAAAGCTTGTAAATGGTGCTTAAAACACACCTGTACAGGAGAGCATTCTACGTTCTTCAGGTGAAGCTCCTCTTTTGGTGACCCCTGCTCAAAAAGGCATTTTCACTGAGTCCACCTGGACTCAGACACACACCTGGGAGGCTCCATGCTGTACACAGGGAGTTTGTTTTGAGATGTGAATTTAAACCACTAACTAGTACACTGACAGGCTCCTGGCACAGCATGTTCCAGTGTCCACCCATGTAAAGACTGCATTTGCATATATATATAAAATTAAAAAAAAAATTAAATACATAAAATTTTATGTATGAAATGCATGCAAACATATACACCCAGATATAAGGTTTTTATATATCGTATATTACATAAGTACGTGCTTTTATTTTTAAACTAATTGAAGGAAAATAAAGTTTTTTAAAAAAACGTGAGCTTTGCAGTGACATCTCTGAATTACTACCACTGGCTTTTCTTAGCAGCAAGCTAGGTCACATTAGGCTTGACCTAATAAAATTAAGCTGCTTAATATCACACTTTCAGGGCTGCAGCAGTGCTACAGGCAAACCAAAATTACTGATTTTTTTTTTTTTTGGAGGAAATACGAAGCAGAAACAGATGCAGACTAACTACTCTGCTTAAGGGGAACCAAGGGAAGAGAATGCTTTTCACAACACCAGTTTGGTTTTCCTTTAAAGCCCCAACTCCAAAAAGCCATGAAAGCCCCTCCCAAAAGGCATGTGATGAAATCAGTACAAACAAGCTCAATATAGGGCCCATTTCCAGCCTGCTTTTGTTACTGGTTGTAAAACACATGGCAAGGCGTGAAGGCTGACACCAGCCGAGACATAGGAGGCATTTACCACTCACATGCAGAATCATGGAGCGGCTCCACCTCCTCAGAAATGAGGCTGAGCACACAACAGTGAACGTTTCATACGATGATAGCGCTCGATTCACGGCTGACGGAAACCAGCAAAGAAGTTATAATTGACTTCGGTGACACCGGATCAGCGCCCTAAATAGAACAGGCACCTGCACGTTGTAGAGGGAGAGAAGTTAAATCTGTTCGGCTGCTTTGTTCCCAGCTTTTTCTAAAATACTTTTGCCATGGATACTGCAGCTTTCTCACCGGAGAGAGGGTGCTCCGGGTCAGTGCTGGGCTCAGCAGCTCCCTGGGGCAGGGCTGCAGCCACAGCTCAGCACTTCTCACCCAGCTATCCTGAGCTGAAGGGAGCCCCAGGGATCATCCAGTCCAGCCCCTGGCCCTGCCCAGACACCCCAACAACCCCACCCTGGGCATCCCTGGCAGCGGTGTCCAAACGCTCCTGGAGCTCTGGCAGCCTCGGGGCCGTGCCCATTCCCTGGGGAGCCTGGGCAGTGCCCAGCACCCTCTGGGGGAAGAACCTTTCCCTGAGCTCCAACGGGGCAGCAACAGCAGCTCCCGAGCAGTTTTACTCATTCTTGCACTCACCCACTGCATTGTCTCCAGTTTATACTTCTTCAGCCATTGTGTAGGTTAAATCCAAGATAAATTTCCAATTGCCATATGTTTTCATCAGGTAAAAAAAAACTGCTTCAGGAATATTGCTCTCATTTCACATTAGATAAGAAGCACTAAAATTAATTTTAAAGTGGACCTAAACATTACTTTTTACGTGCTGTGATAACTGTGATACAGCCTGGTCTATGAGCTAAATGCCATCATAGTCAACCACATATTTGGGAGAACAGCAGCAAAACACCAGTGAAAAGACTGGGATAACTCATCAACTACTGACTAAACTGCTGCAAATGCCCTATGAGCTTTAAACACTGAAATTCATCACACGTAGCAAAATTCTGATGTTGAACCATTTACAGAGCATTGAAAATTGGCAGGGAATAAATACTGAGAGAGGGAAAAAAACCCAAATATCAAATAGTCACCTCGAACTGTATGAGGGAGGCTGTAAGCTGATGAGTCAGAGATTGAGGATGGGTTTGCATATTATACCAATTCACTCCTCAACTGAAACTCAAAAGAACTTACTAATATCAAAACAGTTCATCTGAAAACTAGGCAGAGATTATTTAGCAGAAATAGCAAGGAAAAACTATCTTGTATCAGTAAAGCTGACATGTCAGCAGCTTGTTTTATCAAATTGCAGCTAAACTCAGTGCAAATGTAGTTGCAATATGAAATAAGCCAGGATTGTTTACCTTCAATAGTCTATAAATATCCTTCTAAGGGCAGAACAGCTGCTTTACTGAGAAGTGCACAGATGCAGTTACAACTCCTCATCTATAATTACGAGAATAAACTATATTTCACATTTCTTTCATTTCCAGGTCTTTGATGTTACATCTGATAGAGTGGCAATGAGATGGAGAGACCAGCACGGGTGAGTCTGGCAGCTTCAGGTGATTCAGCCGAGCCAGGCCCAGGGCAGGGTGACCTGTGGCCACTGCTCAGGAGGAGACACCACCATCCCTCTGCGACGGAGAGACCTCCTGAGGAGAGACACGGCCGGAGCTGGGAGCTGCAGACACATCTCTGCATGGACTGCCCACGCTGAGGCAGTTTTGGGGAAGGAGCTGTAAAAGCCATCCCCACAGCACCAATCCAACCCCGGGGGTGTTCGGAGCCGCCGGGGGCTCAGCCCTGAGCGGAGCAGGGAAGGAGCCCAAGCTGCTGCTGCCTCCCCGTGAGTGCAGCACGCGCCGAGGGCAGCCACAGCCACGGGACTGCCCTGACAGCTCTGCCTGGGTGGAAAACAGCGGCCAGCAGTCGGACTCAATATTCCTGTGGGTCCCTTCCAGCTCAGGATACACCACGACTGTACCAAAAACAAGTGTGGCTCTATCACAGTGATGCCTTAGGTTTTAACTTTCATATTTTTCAAACCCTGTACTGCCTGGTGTGTAACTCTGCAGTTCCGTGTGGCCTGTTAGCTGCTGTTCTCTCGTGCTGGTCGGACATAACAAACCTCTCTAGGTTTTCTCTTCAAGGACACCAGCCCCCAAAATGTGTAAACTAAAGCCTAGAAGGGGGGCAAACTTGGGGTAGTTACACCATTAACTGCGGTTGTAACTGGAGAATGAACCCTGATACGCAAGTGGACCAAACTTATAAAAGTGTGAAGAACCCGTGACCCAGAGTCCACCTTGGGTGTAGCCTTTGACTGCCCAGGGTGTACCTTTGAAGGCTCTTCAAATAAATACCTGCCTTTATTCTCTTATTCGTGTCTAGCCTCTGTGTTTTAGGTGGCCACCTCAAGGCATCAGCACCCATGTGTGTGTGGGAGGCTGGGCCAGGCCGGGAGCTCAATGGCATCAAGCAGGCTGCAAACATTGCAGAGTAACGTGGGACTGCTGCCTGCTGCCCAAACGGCTCCTTCCCTTCCCTTTGATCCAGCGGCTCATTTAAAACATTTCTGTCTGTCCTGTGAGCGCTTCGTTGTCATCTCTGGCCAGTCCCCAGTCTGTCACTAATTGGCACCGCTGTTGTCAGGCTTGGGAATGAGGCCAGGGCCAGAATGGGCAAGAAAAATAATCCCCTGCTCATTCCCCAAAATGGCTGGTTCTCACTGGGAGCATTGCTGACACTCACACACGGGAAGGCTATGAAAATGTGCTGCTGCCCCCGTTCTCTGGGAACCAGCTCGCTCTCAGGGGATATTGATCTCAATACGCTATTTAAAAATGCATTAAATACATTTTTTCTCTCTCTATTTGATAGATATAATTATGGCAGTCCCTAGAACAACATGCCTGTTTGTAGACTGCCTTCAAAATCATCTAATTTGTATTGCCAGATGGTATGAATGATTGCTACAGATAAACTTTGGATACGTTCCATTATTAATTGACAGAAGCATGGTCACAGCAGAACGCTCATCCCACACTGCCTAGCTGACAATTAATGGTTAAAAGATGAAACTACTGAGGAAAAAATGAGTCCCCTGAGTCCCAAGTCCCATTTTATAGCCTTGAGAACTAAATTTAAATAACCAAAATGTATTATGCTCTCAGATCTCTCTACCAACCTCCTTGCACTTGTGCAATTCCCAGCCCTGCCAATAGCTCTTTACCAGCGATGGGATGCAGGCTTGGTGTGCCATCCAATGGGATGGGTGGAGTGCGACAGTCTTACGGCAGGTTCAAGAAATCACAGTTGTAACAAGCAAATGTCTCCACTGAGGCTCGCTGCAGATGGCTGGCTTGGAGCTCATCTTCCACAGAAAACACAAATGGAGCCATTGCAACAAAGAGCACCAAATGCTGGGTGTTGTAGACACGACACTTGCACTCAGAGTAACGGCGAAGTCACCAGGAAACGAGGAAACGTCGGATCTATGTGTTTTAGAACACTGATCTCTAATGATCATGTCCTCAGTGAATTAAGCAAAAGCTGAGAAAAAGCCAAGTGTTTAACTGATTAAAATTTTGCATTTTTCAAGCCGTTCCACTAGAACACACTACACACAGAGAGAACCTTTTTTAAAAAACGAGACAAGCTTTTTTAAAAGAAATCCCCAGATTTGGGATAAAGAACATTCACCAGTGACACAGACCTAAAATACAAACAGATGATGAAGGGTGCCCTAAGATGTGAAAAAAGAAAAATAAAAGTTGCTTTTTAACTTCTTGACTTGCAATGTTTTTCCCTCTTAGTACCTACTGAACAGCATGACACATCTTAGAAACAATATTTATACTTATAGCACAACTTTCATCTGCAAACTCTTGCATGTCATATAGATTTGCACACTCCTTTTCATAAACACACATCCTGAGCATAAACAGCTGAAAAGGTAAATAAATTACTTCTCCTGAGGTAGGACAATATGGCAAGCTGGCAGAGAACACTTGTACTATATGTGACCTAGAGACTGCTGTGAACAGGGCTCCAGCTGCAGAATCGGTTCTGCAGAGACGGGGAAGGATACAAAAATCCCAAATAAAGTCTACCTGGTGCAGGCTGAGAACCTCTTCTCTGCCCTCCTGTACACATGGAGTGGCTATAATGATATTCAGTGATCACAAATATGCACAGTTCAAAAGCTGAGCTGTGGATCCAGGTCTTTAATGATGGTAAGACACTGATTTGTATGTGCAGAAGGTAAACATGCCTGGCAAAAAAAAACCCCAGCTTGTGAAGGGCACAGATTTCCTTATTGTTTTATTTGAGTTCATGTCCAGCCTCATGCTACCCTCCGGTGTGTTTCTGACCTCGTTCCTCAGTCCCAGGCACGGCTGCCTTTCCTCTGGCTGGTATCTGTGGCATAAACACAAAGGTGATACCTACAGTCAGCATCGGATCTGACTGTTCCCGACAACTCCTGTGATACAGCAACCTCAGGGACTCGAGGACACATCTGTGAGTAGATGTAGTAGCTGCCATCTGCACGAACTGCATTATTTAACTGCATTGGCACTGATTAACATTTGCTGTAACCTATGGTAATGGGCTCTGGGGGCTTTCCATGTCTGCTACACAGTGGCAGCTGATGTCTCCTGCTCCATCCTTAAAACAGGATGTTTTAATTTTTAATGGAGCACATGTTCGATTGGCTATACAAACAGGCTAATCTGCAAAGCATGTGCTCAATAACAAGCCAAGCTATGCAGCCAGAATAACAACACTGCTTTGCCATGCACGAGATGCAAAAGGCTTCCTGCTTTGTGCCACCATCACTCAGCGCCGATGGTCAAGAGAAATGACTGTGCACGTTCCCCATTTCAACAGCAGCCCTTAGGAGCTGCCTGTTCCTCAGCTGCACCTCGGGCTGCCAGCTCATTTCTCATTTGGGAAACTAAACTGGAGAGCTGACAAAGTTCAGGTGCCTGGAACAGAAATCATGGGGGTGCAGCAGAAGCATTTGGAGGCAAAGCTGAGAGGGGAGAGCTCGGCTGGGGCTGGCACGCAGGGGAGAGAAATCAGCTGCTGGGCATTTAGGCAGAGAGCAGAAATGTGGACACTTCCCTACTGCTGGAAACAATGCACGAATAAAATCCTACACGACCATCCCTCCTCTCAGATCTCCGTAACCCACAGACGCTGTCCTCAGGGCTTGTCTCCTGAAATCACGATGTCAACACGGAGCGTGCAACAGCCCAGGCAGCCCCTCTGATCCTGCCCTGGCCTACATCCACCCCGTGCATTCTGTTCCTGCTCCCAAAGACAGGAGGATGCTCCAGAGAGGCTGTGACACAGAGTTTTAACCTGTTCCTGCTGGGTGCAGGGAGGCTGCCACAGCCACCAGGGCCCTTCCCTGAGGGAGCATTTCTGGGGTGGGATACAGGCCCTGACTGAAGTCCTGCAGGCAAACAGGGAGCCAAGATCATTTCCATGACCGGCACATGCTAACAAAGAAAAAGGAGAAAAATAAAGGCAGCAAAATAAAGGCTGACATATTTCTTGGGGAATCTTAAGCAGATGGGTGGGAATCCAGGAATCTTGGGCCTTTAGAGTGCCTGTGAAAGCTCATCAGGTTATTAATTTTCCAGACTGAAGGAGTTTGCTTCGGTTTCAGATTTTTTCTTGTAAGAAGAATGTTTTCCACAGTTCAGTAGGGTTTCTATCTGTTTCTTTGAATCACTTGTTATCTCTGACCTGATTTGTCTACAGAATATGTCAAATCTGTAACAAGCATGGGCTGATTAAACGATTAATGGAATGCTATTTTAGGACAGCCTTGTCTTGCTCCAAACCTGTCCTCATGACTGTTTCTGACGCATAAACACGAACTGACCTTTCAAAAAGGTCACTTTTATTTTTCAGTTTTCTTCCATGATGAATTATGCTTTTGAGAAAGGCACTAAATTACAGAGCTTTTCATTAGATGTAAGAAAATTGGAGGAATGTTAAGAGGAATTTCTTTCCTCTGGTCTTCACAAAGTACACTTAGGAAGCTGTTTCATGATTGCATTAGTAAATACATCTACCGAGCTAATGAACACCTTTTCCTGCCTTAAGATATGAATTTTGAAGATGCTAACTCAATTATCCCCCTCATAAATGGCCAGCCAGGTCTCAGTGCAAGAACTTCAGCACTGAGAAATGTATTCTGCCTATGGAACCAATGGATCCATTTCCAGCAGTGTTCTGCTGCCAGAGAACAGACCTGGCATTCACCCTTCACCTGTGGTTACCCTGGAAGCACACACGAAAAATCAGACTGTTACTGCTTATTTTAGGGCTTTGGAAGGTGATGGAATATTCCAAAGAACACATATAAAAAGCATTGTAAATCCACTGTGAACTTAGAAGAAGGGGTAAAACATCCTCACACAACAACTAAAATCCCAGCTGGTGAATGCTGCCCGGTTCTGGGTGGAACAACATGAGAAATCCCAGCCTGAGCTGAAATGCTCCATCTCCCTCCCAGCAGCATTATCAGCCTGAGCTGAGCTCTACAACGAGAAGATCTAAATCAGCGAGGGCAGTATTAGAGTTTAAAGATAAAGCAAGTATTGATTGGTGTGCTGAGGCCCGAGCTTTGAACCCTTTTGATAAGAGACCTTGTCTATTTGAGAAGTCAAAAGCTCCCAGGAATGTAACCAGATTCTCAGCAGGCAGAGTCTCCTGCCATGTGAAGGGGGAAAGAGAAGATCTCTGGTTACTTTTCCTTCTATCACAACAACCCTTATCATGTATGAAATAGTCCCCAGCACAGCAGCAATTGTGTGAGCCCAACTCTCAGGCAGTCTGGGGAGAGAAAACCAAACCATGGAGTTCAGGTCTCTCCACTACACAGTTGAGGAAGCTGACTCCATCTCATCTGTAACTCAGGAAGGTTTAGTCTGCCCTACAGAAACCAAAACGCTGCTACATTAATGCACAAGGGTGTCCTTTCCATCAAGCTACTTAATTAGCTTATCTGGAGAAAAAACTATACCAATCAAATTAAATATTAATCACATATAAACTGCTGATCACAATCAGCTGGGGGTTCACGCATGCAGAACGCAGGGATCGCAGTGTGATTTCTTTTCCCAGAGAGTTTCCTCCTGCTCTCTTTCCATTGCCAATTTAGCAAATTCATACAAGAAACAAAGCCTGAGTTTTCCAAGTACAACATGAACAACAGACCAGAAGTTTTTCTACACTAAAATATTGAACTAAAAATTCAGTTCTTTTAAATCTTTCTAAATCCTTGCCTCTGATTGGGTTCATTAATAAACATGCTGGTTTTGTTACAGGGAGTGACATATGGCATAATCCGCTAACAGGAAGAAGTATTTTGCATTTTATTGTAGAAAACAAACATGCAAACAGGTTTTCACAGATGGCTTTCTTAGCTTCTGGGAGGAAAAAAAAAAGCTTAATAATGCTTGAAAACAATTCTTTCTCCCTCCTTCTTATAGAAGAGACAGAAAAAAAAATTGACTAGAACTGCTTTTCAATTAAAGTAAAAATTCTACTCTAGATATCTGCTGTACCCCAGCTCCCTTCATACTACTGCTACTTCTTTAGTTATGCATGAAATAAAAGCCTATCAACTTGCCAGTATCTGACAATATGTGCCCAGGAAAAAAAACCCAGGGTGAAATTCTTGTCTTTGGTTAACTGCTGAGTGCTGTGCGAAAACCACCAAAGTAACCACAGAAGGCTTTTAATCAGGAGGGATTTGGATCTCAGGAACTAGACCTCTGCCCATACTCCTTTATCACACTGCTGGCTTGATCACATGTGAGGATGTGAAATCTATGGTCCATAGCGTTGGAAAAATAGTGTATTACTGAAAATTTAAATTACGAATAAGCTGCAGTAAGTCTGAGAAATACTTCTGTACACACTGCGGTACTTGCAAATGTAGGGCACCTTTCTCTTCTGGTCATTCTCCCTCAGACTTGTGATGCTGTTCCCTCACCACCTTCTCCCTGCAGCTGCTTGGGAACAACACAGACCTCACTCTGGATCTCTCTGCGTGGGGTCAGATCTGCAGGATCGTGTTGCAGTTCTGTCCAGCATATCCAGCACTGTACAACCCCAAGGCAACCCAATTCCCTCCCCATGGCAGGAACACTCCTTGCAGCAAGCACAGACCTCTGTCTGTCGTGAGGACTGTGATGTCTGTGAAGAACCACCAAGCATTATGGCCCGGTGTAGTGCCCCAAAGCTTTTTGGGATCTGATGTTCAATAAATCCTTAAAATACCTGCCATTTCCATGTGATTAAACCTCTGCCTACCTCACCGAGTCCAGCCCAGAGAGGGAGGGGATCACTTGCCACAGGTGACAGTGAAGCTGTCCCTAACAGTGGAAGAAGTAGTGTCTGAGCAACTCACTTGCCTGAGGTTGCAAACTCCACCCTACTCTGACCCAGAAAGAAGGATGCAAACCCCGCTGGCAGCCTGGTCTAGTGGAAGGTGTCCCTGCCCATCACAGGGAGGTGGAACTGGATGATCTTTTTAAGGTCCCTTCTAACCCAAACCATTCGAGGATTCTCTGAACTGCTCATGAGCACAAAAACCAGGTCCCTTTCCTGCACTCTGCAATGCTGCCGCTGTCCCTTCCTTAGCCTCGGTGGAGGCAGAAGTGCTCATCCATAGAAAGGCTGAAAGCTGTGGCAACTCTGCAGGTGAGGCAACAGTGAAATCAGGAATGGTCCTGCCTGGTAACTTCCATTCGCATTCCTAGGACTCTACCAGAAGAGAGAAATACTCTTTCTAACAGGAAGAACAGTGAGTTCCAAACTCCTGCAAAACCCACCTTGCACTTGGGGAAGACCCCACGTTCCCTAAGGAAGCAAAGCCTAGGAAGTTTGTTACTGCCATCCCAGTCTCACGGGAGTAGGACAGACCCAGTTTCTGTAGGACGGGAAAGGGGGATCAGCTCAATCCATGGACTGCAGGATTCAGGTTTGCCCTCTGCTAACACACAAACCCAGTGTTGCAGAAGTTCCTGCATTAGGTGTGCTTCAGCACTCATGTTATCTAGGTGGTGAAAGCAACCAGCCTAATCCCTGTATCTCTTTTGCATAAGGAATCTGAGCTGACGGCATTTAATCAGCTCCAAATTTACACTACTGATCACCTTTTCCA
Organism: Rhagologus leucostigma; assembly: GCA_013397725.1. Lineage (NCBI taxonomy): Eukaryota > Metazoa > Chordata > Aves > Passeriformes > Rhagologus > Rhagologus leucostigma. The sequence continues at coordinate 669,901 of VZTD01004419.1, forward strand.
TTTAATCACGACTGCAGCCTTTTGAGAAGTAATTCCCTTTGGTTAAAATTAACAATGACAGGCTGTGTTTTTACACACTGTTGAAATGTGTAAAACAATCAGATGGAGAAAAAAGAAAAAGCCCTCCTTTTTCCAAGCTGATTTACGATATATATGCAAACTCTATTAAAGTTAAACCATGCTTTTCAGTGAAATGAGGATTTCCAACAAGCTGCTCTCCATTTTATTTAAGGATCCCAGTGACTGATACAAACAGTGGTAATCAGCTCTATTGCTAATACAGGATATTTGGGCTGAGAGATAACACTTAACCCCTAAGTGAGAAACAGCTCATAAATCACAGCCACTTTGTGGGGAAACTTAAAACCTTCTCTTGTGAGCAGAAATCAGATGATATCCTGCTGAGACCCATTATACTCCTTTCTCCAAAATCTAAAGGTTAAATATAAAGAGAAATTAATGTAGAGAAGGAAGGAGATCAGGGGAAGTGGGGACAGGAGTAGGTGGCTCAGAGGAATGCAAATACCTACATAACTGGGTTAATCTTATCGCGACAGGTAAGACAAAACTGGGGAGGACGTGGTTCCAGCTTGGAGGAAAAGCTCAGCTCTCGGGAAGTGGCTGGGCCTGGCAGATGCCTTCTCGCTGCCTCGGATGTAGGATACACCCCCACACCTCCCAGCACCTGCACAGAGGCAGCAGCAGAAGTCCCTGCATGTCCCAGGCGTGAGGACACGAAGGGCACATTAGGCTGTGCAAGGCTGTGGCTGTTACAGCCTCTGGGATAATGGGATGCCCAGAGCTGGAAAAGGCGTTGGAGCCCACCCCTGTCTGGGGAAAACAACCCCAGCTGGCACCAGACATGGAGCCAAACTGACAGGTACCACGAATTACCTGGAATCACAACACAGAGGATGAATTTATGGCCAGCACTGGGAAGTGTTGATTTAATGCTCCTACATGAAGAAACACAAAAGTCCAGTGAGGAATTTCTCTGTGTCTGGCACTAACAGTGGTGTTAGGACACAGAAGATCAGAGGATTTGCTGGGAGGTCCTGTCCCACTGCAAATCAGCAGCAAGGTTTGAACTGGTGCATCTCATCATTCAAATACTCCCCGAAACTGCTCACAGCGTGCCAACTGGAAATTACTCATTTTAACTGTTCACTCAAGGATTCTACCATGTTTTGACCATGGAACAGAGAGGTAAAAGCCACCACCAGCAGCCTGCACAGCCTGGGAGTGTTGGTGTCTCTGCCGTGCCCAGGGGCCTCGTGTCTCTCCCTGGCACATGTGGCACGTGTGTGGATGTCACAGGGGAAAACCCCCAGCAATGAGAACACCGTGGTATGATGAGGTTTGGGGTTTGCAGCGTGGTGATGGGAGAAGAGCAGGAGAGCAAACACAGAGGGAACATCCCTTTGGAGAAGAGCAGAAGAACCCTTTGGCTCTGCTGGCTTTCCTGCCTCCCAGCTGTACCTCTTACAGGGCTTATCACTCTGGGGCTGGGGGCTACAAGCAGCCAAGCCCAGCGCTAAAGCTGTGGAAAGCTTGTTTTTCTGGGAGCTGATTGGAACTACGGTGTAGATAAACATGGACATTTCCTCCAAAGATTACACTCCACTACAACTTTTTCTGCCTGCGTGTGCTGCCTGCAGAATGTTGAACTTGTTTCCAAAATAAATAGCTCCCAAAGAGGGTTTAATAGGGTTTGCTGTTTTCCAGAGGAAATAGATTGCAAACAAACTGTTTCCTGCTCCTATTTCAAACAAATTTTGGTCCAATTATTTTCTTTTTTAGCATAAAGCTAAATGGACTATTCTGCCCTGTCCCTGACTGAGTCCAAGCGTGATTTCTTTTGATTATGCTTTTATGTTGCAAAATGCAGGGCTCTGGCGACAGAATGGACAGCTTGGGGAGAGGGGCAGCAATTTTTTTCTCCTTTTTTATTTTTTCCTCTTTTATTTATTTTTTTTTAAGTGTGCCAAAGCTTGTCAGCGTTCACTTTGGAGCCTGCTGTGCCTGAATAAAAACACTGAAGGAGGCAGAGGGTGGGAGGGAGGGAGAAACCCTCAAACAAAATAAGCACTGTCCCCCATGCCCAGGGGAGGCTGGCACAGAGGTGGGCAGAATTCAATAGCCTCTATGCAGGGCATATCTCAAACACTGGATGAAGTCTGATTTCCGTTTTCTCCTTATTATTCTTACTGGGTTTAGTTTTTTCCTTAATCCAGTATTATTTATTTTTTTTCCCACTGGAGCAGTGACAATTAGTAGCAGTGGGGAGGGGAAACCTTGGCAGACTTCCCATCCTGACCTTTAATCCAAAACACAACCACACAACTTGTGGTCCAAAAGCTTCCTAAAATAAAGCTCCATCCTTTTCTTTGTTGAATTTATAAACAGTGTTGATCAGCAAAGGGAAAGGGGGGGAAGGTCCCCTTGTTCCTCTTGATGGGAGTTGAATGTCATCATGTTCCTGGTATGGTGGGGAAAGCTGGGAAATTTGTCGCTGTCTGGGTTAGTGGGGTATTACCAAGAACCAAACCACTGATTTCCTTGAAGATAAAGACCTTTATTTTGGCTGCAATGTAGGAATGTACAAAACACGTTCTCATCTTCCAAGTCAAAGAGAGAAAGAAAGAAGGAAAGAAATCTGTTTCTATTTGTCTGGCTGTCTATAGCCCAGGGGTAATAAATTCTATTGCAGGGACAAGGATGAAAACCAATGTTTTTCATTTTTGATATCTGGATTTAAGAAAAAAAAATCCAAGAAAAATCTTTATATGCCAGAGTCTGAATCAGCCTCCAAGGTCCCTCACAGCGTGAACTCTGGTACAGGTTCTCAGCAAAGGCACCAGCTCCTAGCCCTAATTACAGACAATTTTTTATATATATATTTTACTTCTTTGGCAGGTCCAGAGTGAGGTGTGTGCCTTGGTAATGACATCACAAGCCTGGAAAGTTTGATTTTTCTACATATTTGTATTAATGACCTTGGGCAAGTCACTTAATGTCTCTGCTAAACTTTCTGCTTGGGATCAAGACCCCAGCTATACAGTAAAACTCCAGAAGCAGAGAAGGAATGCCTATGAGCATCTCCTCAGGAGGGTTCGATGTGTTTACTTGGAAACCATATCTGGATGGGCTTTTCAGTCTGGGAAAGGCTGCAGCAATGGGGTGCTGTCTTAGTTTGCATATCAGGTATGAAATTGTATCACTGCTTGGGCTCATTTTCACAGAAAAAAGATTTTAATCAGAAGTCCTCTTACTTACCTGCAAATAATTTGCTCCTGGGAAGACAGAGCAGCTTCCAGTCTGTTCCAGGTTCATCTCACATGTGCCCTGTGCTGCTTCTCAGCACGAAAATAAATTCCACCTCTAAGAGCCAACAGATGCACATGACAGGTTCCACCTGGTACACAGAAAAAGGCCTTGGGAGACATAAGTGACTACCAAATACCTGCTAGAGAGAGAGAAACTCAAACTCTTCGGTGGCTTTTAACTTAATATTTCTTAATTAAAATAAAATTGAAGAGAGGGGAGAGAAAAAAATCCAGCCCTTAATTGTGTCAGCCATGGAAGAAATCTGAGATTGAAGGCTCCAGAGAAGATAAAGTCCTTTTGGATTAAAACTCTACATTTTATATTTTATCTCCAAAAGGCTATAAATGAGGTTTGGGATTTAAAAAAGATTTCATATGATTTTGTAATTACCCAAGTTACTATTACCTGATTAACACAGGAATCCTAATAGTCTGTTGCACTTTCATTTCTCCAGTTGTGGTTGTCATGGGGCTTGGCACCTGTCACCTGTTCATTTACAGGCATTTTAATTAACCTACATTATGTATGCTTTTTTTTTTCCCTTGGATTTAGTGCCTGAATTTCATATTAAAAAATAAAGTTAATAGCTACCTGAAGGAGGGCTGCTGCCAAAACATTCGCAGTTGATCCTGCCACATCCATTTATCAGTACCTGTCGCAGCCGAGCATCCACCAGTGCTTAATTGGAAGAAGTATAGGGTAGAATAAATTCCTCCTTGAGTGGTATCGGCCTGACACCCAGTACTACAAATGTAGTCTTTTATGTGTAGCTACAGACAACCTGGACATGCCCGGTTGTGTTTGGATCTACTTTATGGGTCCTAATTCAGACAAAAAATCTTTTTGATTTTGCCTGAATATTGACAGAAGAATCAGGCCTGCCCCTTTGAGAACATAATCCTAGAAAAAGGAATAACAAGGTAAAAATATCAGTAACAAAATTCCACCTAGGTTAAACAGTTCCCCTCAGCTACTCAGAGAAGACTGTTTCCATGTTTCACCAACCATTGTACCTGGACTGACCTTGGGAAGCAGAATTTACCCTGAAGCCGGAGTGGCAGGTCGGGTCCCACTCCCTTACACCAACTCCAGCACAGTTTTCACTGCAGAGCCCCAGGAACCCTCCAGGTCTCTGCAGAGAGGCCTCTGCAAAGGCAGCCCAGCCCAGCACACACAGGAGAAGTGCATGTGCAGGGAGGGATGAGCAGACACTTCTTCCTGTGCAAATCAATGAAAGGTCCCTAAGAAAGGTCCCTGGCACGGGGGTGAGCCACACAGGGCACTGGGAACCACTCCTGGAAAGGTCTCCTGGCTCCTGCAAGGGACATGTGGGACACAGCAGAAAGACTGTCCTGACAGCCTGTACAATTATTGCAGTGCCTGGGAGCTGGGTACTCCTTCATTTGCTAGCACAGACCAATCCTTACTGCCTACACTTCCACAGTGGCCCGTGCAAGACAGGGGGAGGCTCACCCGGGACATGCGGACCTGAAAGGAATGCAAAGCAGTGAGTATTTACTGAGTATTTACTGAGTATTTACTGCTCCCCCAGCCATGCCAAGGAGCCCTTCACACCTCTAAACCTGGCCCTTCCCCAGTGAGGTCTGTCCCTCTCACAGTCTGACTCTTCTTCCCCTCTGGGTGGAGGCAAACCTGCTCCAACCACAAGGCCAAAATAAAGGAAATGAGCTGCCAGACTGAGCCAATTTCCTCAAAAACCAGTTTTAATTTTCTAAGAAGATGCACAGTGCTCTGCACTGTGACAGTCACCAGCCCTGGGCTCTGATGGTTTCCAGAACATGTTTGCAGTCCAGGTCCCACGGTGAGTGACCTCCTCCTGCTCTCTGAGCAGGGATGCGTTTGGAAGCACACTCGGGTTACCAGCAGCGGGAGCATGTTTTGTTGGAATTAACAACGATAATGTCAGGAGGGCTCTAATATGTTAGTTAATATGAAGCAGTTAAACAGTTTTTTCATTTCACACAGGCCCACGATGATCCTCAAGGCTGACAGATGAAGACGCATGCATTGAGGAGAGACAGCGTCGGTGATTATGGATCTTATAACCCACTTGGGCCATTAACTCTCGGAATTCTCAGTATTCTGCCCCTTCCAGAAGGAATTCACAGGTTGGTGTAAATGCAATTGCAGAATTTTTGCAGTGACGGTCCCTGCCTGACAGCAGCTCTCAGACCCTAAATGGACTCTGTAGTATTTGACAATTCCATCCCCCTCAGGAGGCCAGGCTGGAGGACAGCAGTAACAAACCAGTCCCAAACAGGTGTGAACCCCACGCTGCTGGACGTGGAGGAGTCACCAGTGCTCTGAGACAGACTGGCGGCACAGCACAGTTTATGGGGAAACATTTGTGGTTTAAATCAGATAATCAATATACACCTAATCGCATGCAACTGTACCTTTTGACAACAGGTAAACAGAAATTACTTGTTGATTGGGTCTGCCAGCACCAGAAAACAGTTTCCAGGGAGACATGAGCACCAGGAGGAAGGATGGGAAGACACAGAGCACCCCTCCACAGTGTAGGCATGGTACCCACCACAAAATCGTGGTTAGACTTGACACAATCCATGGATGGAACTCCAGAGAACAAACTGTCTGATCATATCAACAGGAATAAATGTATGAGACCCCACCACCCAAACGATGCAGAGCAGGACTAACCCTCCACTCAAACAGGCCACCTGACTGTGCACCAGAAAATTGCTTTATTCATTCAAAATCTTCTTCAAAACCTGTTCCTGGTCCCACAGCTCCAGGGACACAGCAGCCCCAGCTGATAAGCCCAGCAGCAGCAGCACATCGCCCCTCAGCCTCACACCTCGCAGCTCCAGGAAAATTAATAGGAAGCCTGAATCAAGTCCTTTAAAAGTGAGAAGGAGAGCAGAGCTCCAGGAAGCTGATGGCAACACTGATAAGGAAAACACAGAAGACATTTTATTTAAGACAAGAACTCCAGCTTGTTTGGAAGAGGAGGGAATTCAGCCTGCTCGCTATTCCTCTGTTCTCCCCCCTCATCTCCCGTGTACCATCAGCGCCTTCTCTGCACACACTCCTACCCCTTTGTTGAGCCCCTAGAGCTGAGTCTGGGGCTGGGGACAGGAGATGGGGACAAGGGGGCACTAGAGCTGGTGCCAGGTTTGACAGCTCAGCACTTTGGGGCCGGGCTGCCAGGGCCTGGCGGGGAAGAGCCAGTTCTGCTCTCCAGCCACCGCGCACAGATGTCAAACGGCTGCGGGGCGCGGAGCCAGCCCCCAGATCTCAATCCTTAAAGGATTAATTGTCGAGATGAGCTGCACTCCAGTACAGAACGAGAGAAGAGCTTTTTCTTTTTAGCATCGGCGCTGCTCCTCAGAGCCTGGATCTGAGCCATCCCTTCCCTCGCTGTTTGCCCCTCCATTCCCGGAGCCATCTTTGCCTGCAGTGCCTCTTGCATCAACAGCCAGGCAAGTACAGCTGGGAACTCTCCCAGGGCCCATAACTTCAACTGCACACAGTCTCCTGCTCCAGGCAATGATCTGCTCTGCTTCTTCCTACTTCAGCAGCTCTTTCTCACTATGAAGAAGGACAATAAAACCCCCCAACTCCATCTCCCCAACCGTGATCCTGAATGTTCTGCATTTGTGTCAGAGCCTTTGCGTCACGCAGGAAGCGTGGCCACGAGGAGAGGGGGGGCTGCCAGGCAGAGCCGAGGACTCGCAGTTCAATCCACCTTGCCAGCAGCAAAACAAGAGCATAATTCTTACCATACCACTTCAGAGCAGGGGCAGGGAACACCAAGGGAAATGTCACCACGACTGGGTGCACGAGGTGAATGTGACCCTCTAAAATTAGCAGGAACTCACGCATCCCCTTTTTAGTGCTGCAATAATTCTCCCCGAGTAGGGAAAATAAAGACTGGAGCATACGGTTTCTATCTGTGCTGCACAGAAACTGATTAAAAATGCTAACAACCATGATTGTCCAACAACCAGGAGCTCCCAAGAGGCTCATACACACAGATGGTGATTAGTTTGGGATGGCCAGAACAATCACTAGTACCATGTTGCAGTAACACCCACAGACTATCTGTCACAGTCCCAGGAGACACTTAAAGGCTGTTTACTTCATACAGTTAACTTGAACCATAAGCTTTACAAGCCTCTTTGATACATTTTTAATCACTCTCCTCATAAACCTCTAACATTTCCCTGCACTGGTACATGGTTGGGTTCTGTGTATCACAAACTCCTCATCAGGCTGGAGGGAGGATGACTGTGACATTCCTGGCAAGCCCACTGTGTCATTGCTGCCCAAAGCCCTGTGTCACCTCTATCAGAACCCACCATGTCCCCAACCACCCAAACCCCCGTGTCACCAGTGTCCAAATCCCCCATGTCGTCACTGTCCAAACCCACCACGTCACTGCTGCTCAAACCCACTGTCTCCACCAAAAAGACACCCAGCATGTGCCCAAACCCCTGCGTGTCCTCTGCCCAAACCCACAGTGCCACCTCTGCCAGAACCCACCATGTCACCTCTGCCCAACACTGCCCAAACCCAACATGTCACTTCTGCCCAAACCCCTGTGTGTCCTCTGCCCAAACACGTCACCTCTGCCAGAACCCACCGTGTTACCACTGCCTGAACCCACTGGGTCACCACTGCCCAAATCCACAGTGTCATGAATGCCCAAACCTACTGTGTCACCTGTGCTGAAACCCCTGTGTGTTCACTGCCCAAACCCACCGCGTCCCACTGCCCACACACACCGTGTCACCAACTGCCTGAACCCACAGCGTCCCCACTGCCCAAGCCCGTGCCACCTCTGCCCAAACCCACTGCGTCCCACTGCCCACACCCACCGTGTCACCACTGCCCAAGCCCAGGGCTCCTACCAGGTCCTGGGCCCCCCCGCTCTCCACACGGATGTGATCCAGCACAGCTCTCCCTGGCAGTGCCAAAATCAAGACATTGATAGTGGCCATGTAACAAATATTAAAATATTAAGCCAAATGTTTATCTTTGAAGACTTCTATTTCCCAAGCTCTCTGTGGCTCTGGGTAAGTGAACACTTGCACTGAGGCTGGTGCAGGGCTTGGGAGGGGTTTCTCTGTTAGGTCTGGTATCCCGCATGTTTCCGAGCAGTGTGCATTGCTGCTGCCAGTACTGTATTTCTTCCAGAGATCATAATCTTTCTTTAAACAAAATGAACAGTTTTGTAATTTCGACCTCTCAAAGAAGAATCTCCAAACAGCAAAGCAGCCCTGCCCTCACCCCCCAGGCAAACTGCAGGGTCCGGAGGCTGAAATCCATCTCACGTGAGCAAACAGGGCTGTTTGTCCAGGCAAAGCCCCGAGTGCCGATGGAGGAATTAATCACTCCTAAAACCTCGTCCAGAGGCAGGGCTGGGGAAGCAGCCCCAGACAGCAAGGCTTAGTTCTGTCAGGGCACTGATTGCCCCCGGGAGCTGGTGCAGTGAAGTCACTGGAAAGCAGGTTAATTTACAGCACAGGGAGATGTGGGGCACGGGCTGTGGAAAGCCACTTCTGCTGCCGCCCTCACTGGTGTAAATTTAAATAACTCCCACAGAGAAATCCAGGATTCACACCGAGCAAATGTTAGTAGACTCTGCTTCTCCTTTGTTGTCAGTTTTTCTCCTTTAATTGCCTCATCTGTTTGGAGAGAATATGTGGCCACAAATGGACTTTTTTTAATGTTTCCTTTGCCACCTATAAAGTTGTTTCTGCTTCTGTCCCTTACCCATATGAGATCACTTCCCACCTCTGGGCAGTATGAGGTAACCTGGTTTAGAGGTCTCAGTACAGATCTCAGAGACTGGAAAGTCATGGCTCCACTTGGGGACCTTCAGTGAGTGAAAATGGGATGGGGTGTTAGTGCCCTGTTCAGAGAAGTGGAACGAAAATATTGAAAAACTGAGAGACAAATTAAATGTGAAGGAATCAATCATTATACGTCTCTGAAAATGTAAAATCCTACAATATAGAGGTGCCAAATGGCAGTATGGATAGGTATCTCAGCTGTTGTGTTAGTGGCGAAAATAATTCTTTCTTTGTAGAAAAATTGCACAAAATACATAGTTCCAATAGGAGTTATCTTAATACCAGAGAAACTTCCTGTATTTATTAAAAATACAGATTACTTTAGGAATTTGATGCAGATTTTGAAATGCAAAACTCAATTCTATGCTGTTGGGGAGTTTTGCGTGTTTCATTACCTAATTTTAAAACATATCACAGACCTGTAGCTAAAAGCAATTGAAAAACATAAGTATTGGAAATTTCCAAACATAAAGAAACACCAGACAATATTTGTTTTCATTTTATTTTTGCTTCTACTCACACATTGCCAATCTGCAGTGTAAGAATTTGTACTGGCATCTCCATAGCATTACCTGTCAGGAAGATGAGGAAGATGTCCAAGCCTTTTCTTATCTCAGCTTTGCTTTTTAAAGCCTCGTGAAGACATTAGATTATAAATTGTTTAATTTAGTATCCCACTGGCTGTCCAAGCCAGCCTTTTGGAGCCACGACAGCTCCAACAGTGAGTGCGGGGCTTGCACACCTGGAGCTGCAGTGGTGTTGGGACCTCTCACACTCTGCAGCTCTGCAGTTCCTCCTCCCTACAGACCCAAGATCTGGAATGAAACTCAAACCCACCTGAGAACAGACCATGGCTGGCGTGTGCAGAGCACCCGGAGAGTACTGGGCCAGCCCCGTGCCTGTTGCTCCCCCGTGTGCTCCTGTCTGTGCATCAATCTGTTCCTGTCTCCCGAATGGTGAGATCATGGCAGGCACTGTCCTGCTTCAGCACCTACCAAAAGGGGCTCTTGTCTGTCCCTGCACACCCAAGGAACGATGCTAATTCAAGAATGATGGTGGCACCCAAACTCAAGGAGCCTGAACGGTGTGAAGGCCACAGGAAGGCTGTTGAGTGGCCGTGAGCCCCTGCCACACTGGAGCTCAGTAATTCCTGGTGGTGACCACACTCGTGTTTGGTGTAAGGCAGCAAAGCCACGGTAGGGACGAACACAGAGCCCAGAGCAGCCAGCCCTGCCCTGTGCCTCCACCACCAGGTCACACTTCCTCCTCCATCATTCTCCTTCCACATGACACCACAGCTCTGGGCCCTGTTTGCCAGAGGCAAATATTAACACAGAGAAACTCTTCTCCACCCAGCTCGCATAGCTGGGAACGTATTGCCCAATCCAGCAGCCAAAAGGAGAGCAACATGATTAATGGAAATGTGCCTTGCTTACTTGTAAGCTCTCTACTCCCCCACCCACACACAGACATAAACTTTTACAGCTTTGGCTACTTAAGATCTTAACCAGACGATCTGCACAGGGTTATAAACCATGGTAGGAACCCTCAGGCAATGGGGGCCCTACATTAGCAACCACTCGTATTGAACAATTAGATTGATACTCATCAATCATTTACTTGAAAAGAAGAAGAAAATATATTAAAAGGGACTGCAGGGGATTTATCTTCCCATACTGATAAATTGTTAAAAATTAATGAACTAGAGCAACTCTGAAGGAAAAGTAAAGCAAACCCCCCAAAAACCTCAACCACCACAAAATCCCCACAGGCCCTCAGAAAGCTCTTAAAGGGACTCCTGTGTTAAAGATACTTTGTCCTCTCTGGCCTGATGGGCTTCTTGCTTTTGTTTTCCTGTGTGTCTGGTAGCGTTGATGATATTCTCCATCCATTGGTCTTTCCCTGGCACTTTGCATCTCAGGCACAGAACCACTTTTTAGTTTGTTCCTGGAGGAGGGGAACAAAGACACCACAGTCTGCAATCCCCGTTCACCAACCAGTTCTGACCTGCATATGGGCACTGTTCTTAATTTGGCAGAAGGCTATTTAAGAAACTTCCCACCCCTTTCTATCCTTTAAACTGTCAAACCCTGCAGCACAGCTAGAGCCATGAAATTCAGCAAGGTGCCCAAACTTGGTGCAATACAAAGCTCCCTGGCAGCTTACAAATAGCCCGAGGGCTGTGCTGAGCTCACATTAAACAGAACAGATTGCAGCTGCCTCCCCATCACACAGAGCTGTGGGCACGGAGATCAGAGGTCCCGTCAGTCACTGCTCCGCACAGGCCCTGCCACTCTGTTTGCTGTAACTTTGCCCGTGTCATTGCCGATCATCAAAAACATGTTCATTTTATTTCCCTTTCATCTGACTCAGGCGTCCTCGGATACAATAATAAGGAAGAACTGCTGGGGAATGCTGTCCCTTCCCTGGTGCAAAAGGGGATCATTCACAGCTGCTTTATTTCCTTGTCTCTGCTGTTACACCCAGGAATGATGCTGTTCTGCAGGCTCCAGAACATGCTTTGTTTTGGGAACTCTGTGAGAACTCTGCCCGTGTGCCCTCGCCCCTGCTGCTCAGAGCACAAAGCAGAGCAGATCCCGGCGCTGCGGCTGCTGACTCCTCGCGGCAGAGGGATTGCTGGTGGGGATACGGATGTGTGTCTTGTGGGCAAACTGGTGACAACATTTACGTGCTGAAAGTGCCAGCCCATGTTGACAAAGCAGAAACCCATGTTCCTACTGTTCATCCCTTTCATGACTAAAGGAAATGGGAAAAAAATACCTAAAGGAAAACTAAACTGATCAACCAACAAACAAAAAAACTCAAGGGAGATTTTTTTAGTATTTATCAAACCCAAAGATTCAGTTCTGAATACGGTCATGAAAATAAGGGGGTTTTTGGATTGAAAAACAGATACTCGTAGTCACTCCTGCTGGTTTTTTTTCCACCAAAAAGACACCACCACACCAAAAAAATACCAACAAGCAATTCCTTCTTCATTATAGAATTCAAAACATTGAAATTCCATATTTTTACTAGATAATAGTGTTTCATTTCCAAAGGAAAAGAAGTAGTGAAGTTGTGCCCAAAATGAAATTAATCCAAATACAGTGAAACCTATTTAAAATTAAAGAATGTTTTCCTCAGTCCCCCTTGGATTATACTACAGGCAAATACAATTTGTCTTTCCTGCTCCCTTGAATGGAGTTTTTCTACAAATGTTCTCTTGAGGAATACCCACTCCCACCCTCTCTGTGTCCATGGCAATAACAGGCACGACCCCCAAAGACCAAACATGAAAGATCATGAGAAGGATTCAGACTGAAAAGGGAATTAAACCCCCCCACGTTTGCATGTACATATGTGTGTCTGTGCATACCAGCCCATGTGCACCGAAGGACACAAAGATTGATTTAATTTTCAGCTGCTCACAGATGGCAACTTCCCATCCCGGCTCCCATGAATCATTCAAACCTTCCTCTGCAGCCTCCCAGATAAGACTGAAGCGATGGAAGAGGCCTTGAGCCAGCCCCTCTGCACACAGGTGAAATCCACCTAAATTCTTCATTACGTAGGGGAAAAAATGAAGCCTATCTAATAAAATTAATAGCAATAATAATACTATGCATTTCTAAAATGCCTTCCAGCTCAGGAACTCAAGGCTTGATAATTAATGTCTCTTTAATTTTATTTCTATCGATTAAAGATCCAGCGGAACAAAAAAAAGAGTCTATTAACAAAAGCTAATGTGATTTTCAGTAGGAGCTGGTTACAGGGAGGAGCAGTGATCCTGCCATTCGGGCTGCACAGACAGACATCTAGACAGTACATATGTCCATACATTCCCTAAATTAGCACACTCTCCACTCGGCGGTTGTTCGGGGAAATTAGGCGGTTGTGTGTAACTGTAATGAGGTCATACAGGGTCTGATCTCCACTGGGATTTAATTAACTCTGAATCTTATAAATATTGTGCTGAATTATCGTTAAATTTGCATAAAGGTTAGAATCAAGCTGGACCAGCCCCATTTACCAGAGAGGGCTGAAAATAAAACCTCGGAGTAAAGACCCTTTAAACAATGTTTTTGTATTGCAGTACAGCCTTGTTTTGATCTGGGACTGAAAATATATTTAAAGGGAAGGAAGGTTGAGAGGGAGGGGAAGAAGGAGGCTATATTTCAAACAGACTTTCTAGATAACTTCAAACAGACTAATAGAATGGTGGTTTGCAGCCCCGAGATAACCCGTTCCTCCAATGGCCTTACACTCAGTAAAAGGAGATGGTATCAAATATATACACAGTTATCAAGAAATCTTTTCCTCTTTTTTATTTTTATTATTGAAGTAATGCCAGACATAAAATAACATTGCCAGGCAGACCAGAATGACAAAAACTGTAAAGGTGGAGGCACACGCACTAACTCTGCTCCAGGGGAAAGCAGGGCTGTGGCCTCCTTTCCAAAAATTCCTGCTCAGATTTTACCCAAGCACAAGCCCCACTGTTTCTGAGGAGAACCAAACAAAGATGACACAAGGACTGCAAGATTTGGTACCGCTCACAACCTCATGTACATCAAGGCCGGGTTGGAAGGGGCTCGGAGCAGCCCGGTCTGGTGGAAGGTGTCCCTGCCCATGGCAGGGGGGGGAACAGGATGGACTTTAAGGGTCCCTTCCAACCCGAACCAGTCTGGGATTCTCAATTAATTTTAAACTACTGCAGTCCTAACCAAAGCATTTTGGAATGATGCAAAGTTGTGGCTTGGCTACTGAGGCAAGAGGGATAGAGCTGGGAAAGCAGACAAGGCACAGCTGTCCTGGGCTGCAGGCTCTGGGCTGCAGGGGCAGCCAAAGGGCAGCTGGAAGGGCCACAGGTCCTTCCCACCCCTCCACCTCCTGTGCCAACGTGCTGTGGCTGGTGCTTTGTTTGCTTTGAGCATGTAGAAACAGCAGCAGCTCCTCTCAGGGCTGCACAGCACCACTGAACTTGCACTCCAGAGCCATGGAATTCCCGGGCAATATTCCTGCTCGCTGAGGCTCACCCAGCAGCCCCTCGCCAGCCAGGCCAGACTAATCCTCTGTCAGCAGGACCCTGCTGGGCCGTGCCTGCATCCTCCCCTGCAGCAGTGCCACAGATGTGAGCCAGCCCGTGTGTCCTGACCGGCCCCCTGGACAGCCAGGGACTGGAGAGCTCCAGTGCTCCTGCCAGTGCTCCATAAGCTCCAAGGGAGGTCTTCCTCTCTGCCAGGGTGTACAGTGCTGATCAAGAACAGCTCTCTGAGCTGATCACAGGCCCTTGGATCTGCTCAATGATTGTCCCCCAAACCCATCTGGCACCGGTGTCAGCCAAGGCGTGTCACATATTGCAAAGGAGAGCTGGCATCCCAGATGTCCCCTTCCCATCCTCTGTCCCAGGCCATGAGCTGGCATGGGCACATGGACAGAGGAGGAAGGGACAAATGCAGGGATCACGGGATGGATGAGGCCATCCAGAGATGTTACAGTACCTGGAGCAACCTTGCTGT
>VZTD01004419.1:689589-847089 GCA_013397725.1 Rhagologus leucostigma
TGTCCAGCTTCCCTTTCAAGTGATTCATCTCCAGATCAGACCTGGATTCAAAACCCCATCATTGGAAGGACCCTCATTACCTGTGCTATCAGCGCCATCCATAAATGTATCCTTTACCTCCTAATTAGGCCAACAAAGGAGGGCTATTAAAAGCTAAATGTAATAGAAATGCAGCATTAGGGATAGAGACTATTGACCTTTTTACTCCCAGAGATCTATATACCCCTTTGTTCTGCAGAACACAGCTCCCCCTTGTCAGGGCATCACTGCTAAGGGGAATATAATCTGTTCTCTGATTGCACACAGGCTTTCCTTGTACTCCATTAGAAAAATAAAGAAAGAAGTTATCTGTACATCTTGCAATGGAAGTCCCCCCTCAGCTTCAGTGCATCCCAAACTCACAAAAAGCACTGAAAGTGTGAATTTTGCTAGTACTTGTTGAAGTGGATGAGAATGGCCAGTGCTTTGTACCACACAAAATCTGCCTGTTAGTAACCTCAGATGACCTAGGAAGACTAAAGAATAATCCTGCGTGTTTTCATACACTCTGACTTTTATATCAGTTGAATTCTTGGAAATCATATACGTATTTTTAGATACAATTGAGATAGTCAGTTGAAAAAAAAAGAGAAAAAAAACCCTCAAGGAATTCCAACTCTACATTATACGTGATAATAAGGCTGCTATAGTGAAGGACTCTACTCGTGTATTTATTCACCTGCTCCCTATTAGGCAGAACTGTTAAACCAGCACTTTGTCCATCAGCACTTGAGTGCTCCAAGCTGAGTGTGCCTCTTTCAGAACTGCTGGCACCAGTGAAAGCCAAATTCTGAGACCTCTCTGAATAGGACTTGCATTGTCAGGCATGTCTGAGAGAGCGCTGCCAGAGGTGTCACAGCTCTGCCACGACCTCACCTGACAGGAGTCCCATGAAGAGACAGTGCAAAACTAGGAAAAAAACAAAAGGGAAGAAAAAAGACAGGCAAGGAGCAGGGGACTGCATGAAGGGACATCCCTCACCTGATACTTTCCTCTCCTCCTCACTTTATAAAGTTAAATGCTGTCTGAGATTTATTGCTGTGAAAAGGAAAGTTAACCACATAATCAATAAAAAAAAAATCCAATTACAGTCTATGGTGGAGCAACACTGCGTATAATAAAAGTCTCACTTCCAAGGCCCTTACCCCACTCGGCAGCTCAGTTATGCAGAGGAGATTAAGTCACAGGGCCCTGAACGTGAAACCAGCGGCGCCAGGCTGGGCTGGAGCTCCCAGCAAGGCAGGGAACGTTTTCCTGCCGCTGGGAAGGGAACAGGAAGCCCAGACACTGCAGTAAAGCCTTACTAGAACCTCCTAAATCAGCTCCCAACGAGCACCACCGAGTGCTGACCAGCCTCCCCTGCACCCCCCCCTCCCCAGAAAGGCATTTCTCTCCGTTTAGGTGATTCTTTTCAAGGCACGTAGGGGTATTTCTCCCTTTCTTTCCATCAGTCACCATTCATCCAGGCGGAGCTTTTGCTACCTCTAAGAAGTACTCCCAGCAAACCCATTAACTTGGTTTCAGACACTCAGACAGCCCATGCTGCAGTTGGGACTCTGTGATACGGTAGATTTGGGGGGTAAATTGCGCAGCTCCAAGCCAGAGGAGAAACCATAACTACCTCATTTGCAGAGCACAGAAGTGCTTTGTAGATTTTAAACCTGCCTTGGCCCCATTTATCACAGGACACCGAGGAAATCAGAGCTTATCTCAGCTCCTCTCCTTGTACCAGAAGGATGAGAGTTTCAGAGTGAAATAATTTAGTGAAATAATTTCATATCTATAAAAAAATGCACACTGGTATCACTCCATGCAGAATTATTTTAAATGCTGAAAGCATCAGGCCGTAGCTTCATATTCCTGACTTCAGGATGACCACTCTGACACATCTTCTGGCAACGTGTATTTTATTTGAATTGGGCAGGAACAAACTCACAAGAAATACTTTTATTCCTGTTTGGGGGGAAAGGTGATGCCTGGTTTGTGGTGAAATCAGGATGACAATGCTGGGTCCAGCTGCAGTCTTCCAGGACAAACTCATCATTTCTCAATTTGTGACAACATTAGAGTCAGAGGGTTTCTAGGACATCCGCACTTTGTGTCGTATGACTGTGGACTTTTTAAAATCCAGAATTAAATCCTAAATCAAGATTTACCTTCCATGGAACCACTGCTTTAGTTCTCCTCGACGTGGTAGGAAGAGTTGCAGCACTGGGACAACCTACATGTGACATAACCTTGTGTTTTGGCAACACCACATGAAAGCTGAACTTCTCCCATGAGGTCACTGGAGAGGAGGTTGTTCACACCATAGGATGATACAAGAAAAAATGTGATTTGTGTAAGAGAAAACTTCTGCTAAAACATGCAGAGCGGAGATGTGAGGGAGCAACATGAGCCCTCGGAGCAGTTTTAGCATCACAAGGCAACACTGAACACGTCACAGTAGATGACAATGACCTTCAAACTGGGTAACATCTGAAATGAACCAGTTTGCTTTCAGCTAAACCAGTATCAACCAGGGCACAGCTCCCTCACCAAGGAAGGGAGCAGCAGCATTGCTCTGCCCCAGCTCAGCAGGGTGAGAGGAGGCAGCAGGGCCCTGGTGCTCCTGTGGGACAGACAGGAGGGGACAGCAGCTGCCGACGTCCCCAGCCTCGAGACGTGCCTGGTGAGCAGCCCGGGCACCCTGTGCAGTCACCTAATGATGATCTCTGACAGAAACTGGCTCCTGGTCTCCCCACTGATCATCTGTGGGTTGGAGTTTGTTCTTAAAGAAGAACAACAAGGAAAGGTGTTGTGGACATCGGGAAAATACAATTTCTTTTCTGGATTTTAGTCTAATCTTTAGTCTAGTTTTAGCCCTATGGAAAAGGCAATCACCAAACACAAAGCATATGATTTTTTTTAATATGGGTTTTATCCCCCACTATCCATGCTGCAAATGGTTCACGGCTAGTTGAGTAACAAGAGAGGTTCTTTGTTAAACAGCATAAATCAGTCCCTGTTGCTGGACCATTTCACAGAATGACTTCCAGGAGTGGTGGATTCTTCATGGAAAACAACTGCCACTGCATCTGCACTTGAGAGCTACTCCCAGGGTAACGAACAAAACAAAGCCCATCCAGAGAGGATCTATTTTGATTTGAGATTCATTCCTGTTTGTACTGCTGCTCCTTTGCTGCCATGGTCCCACCAGACCCAGCTGCAGCTGAACTGCCCACAGGACAGCTGCCAGGCAAAGAGCATCTCTTGCTCTGCAAAGGCTTCCCATGGAAATTCCTTCCATGACGTGGCTTCCCAGGTCTGGAATGGTGCAGGTACCAGAGGGTATTTCCTCTGAGTGGGAAGAAGACAGGAAGGGAGTGACAGTGTCGAGGCACAATCCAAACATCAGGCAGGAGCAGCACTGCAGCACCAAGGGTGTTACCTGATACAGTCTCCCACAAACCTCAGGCTGTGCCTTCTCCTCTCTCCTGGGCAGTTCTCCAGAAAGCTGCAGCAGCACCTTGGCAGCTACTGATCACCAGCCCAGCTTCCCTCTCTCCTGGTGCGGGCTGGGCCTCTTACCCAGGTTTCTGAGAGGAACAGCTGCCAGGTGAGCAGTGCTGACTCTCACTGGAGCATCTCAGTACCACCATGCAGGCTGGACACAGCCACAGACCTCTGTCCTGGGATGCCTGAAGGAG
Organism: Rhagologus leucostigma; assembly: GCA_013397725.1. Lineage (NCBI taxonomy): Eukaryota > Metazoa > Chordata > Aves > Passeriformes > Rhagologus > Rhagologus leucostigma. The sequence goes on from VZTD01004419.1 coordinate 693,318, forward strand.
GTTACACAATGCCCAGGGATCAGGGATGCATGGAGCACATCCAGAGAAAACTGCTCCTGCATATTCTGGACAAGATCCCCAAGCCATGCACGAAGGAGCTCAGAACTCTGGGCTAGGACACGTCCAAGCAAAGCCAAGGGGCTGCTGAATTTATCAGAAGGGAAGAGTCAGAGAAGTCTTGGATAAACTTTGCTGAACACAAGAGCTGGTCAAGGGAAGGGGGATGAAGGCTGGGGTCACAAGGGAATTCCATCCATGCACGGGGTGGGCTGAACCCATTCCTTACTCCCTGACACCCTGCCAGTCACAGCCGCCTTGGGATTCAGAGCTGCCAGAAGCACTGAATCTGTGTCTTCTTTGCACTTGATAGCAGCATTCTTGGATGCAAACGTTAACACTTTACCCTAACCCAATTAATACCTAGTGTTCAGTCACAGCACTGATTAACATGTTGTTCACAGTGATTAAAACATTTCTTCTCCATTACCATACAGTTAAATGCTTGGAAGAGAGCTGCACTTAATGGGATACAGGCAAGGTTGCAAATCATGGCTGTCACACTTGGGGAGGGGAAGGAAAAATCCAGCCTTTTTTCCTGCTTCTCACTCTTCTTTTAGAGTTGCTAATTAAGGGCTGACTTTTTGGGCAGAGAAAGAGGGGGGTGGAGGATGGGGAAAAGGAACTTTAGGTAATTGAAAGAATCCAATTCATGCAAGTGCCCGACTGGTGCTAACCTACATCATTAAAGTTGCCAGCTAACAAACATCAAACACAGGCCAGTATTAATGAAGCAGATGTATTAATTTCCGATTTCTGAGAAAGCTCAGCAACTGGCTGGCTCGCCAGCTTCCTCTCCCTCTCCCTCCCTCTCTCTCCTTCTCTCCCCATCTGACAGCACTATTAATGATCTTTAATGCCCCACAGGTACTAATGGGTCCCGCTGGGAGTCCAGAAATACTGCAATTTGTATTGAGGATTTAGACATAACAAAAAAAAAAAGGGGGAAAAAAAAAAAGAGCCCTCTGCTCTGGGGAGCAGGCGCTTGATCAGTCGCTTCCCCCTGTGGAATAGCACAACAGAATAATAAATGACAGCTCTGCGATTAAATCAAGCCTTCTGCTTTAAGTGCCAGAGAGTGTGTGATTGTCACTAACAATCTACGGCTTGTTAACACCGCTGGGCTATGAGCAAACAGCAGTCAACACTCCCCACCCCCGGAATGGAGGCGGGCTACCTATTACTTCATTTATCCAGCTCTCTATCCTGAGGGGAAGCAATTCCCTCTTGGTGTGGCTGGGGGGATGGGATGGGAAGGTTGTTATTGTTATTGTTGTTGTTTTTAAATAACTTTTGTTATTCATGTATTGAAAACCTGAAGGGAAAAGCGAGGTGGGGGGAGAAAAAAGCCATCTGCTGCCACGTTAAATCAGGCAATTACTCCTGGAATATCTCCCTGCAGGATACGACCCATCCCCTGCTGATCCCCACCAATCCCCCAGGCCCGGGGAGCAGCGCTGGGACCAGGCTGGGATGGGAAGAAGAAGGGATGTGTGTCCCTCCCAGCACTCTGGCAAACCCCGCCAGAATCGCCCTAATTTTAGCAGTGGTCCCTTTTGTGTTTGTTTAGCTCAGGACAAGCTGGGTGTCTCTGCCTTCACCCCTCATCCATCCATTAGGGTTTAGATTCTGCTCATTTCAGCCAGCAAAGAAAACCCCACGGGCCTCGTATCCAAAGCTCCATTTGGCCATGGATGCTCCGAGTGGCAACAGCAGACCGAAAAAGCCTGGCTGGTACAATATATACCCAGAGCCCAAGGACCTCCTCCCATTCAAGCCAATCCCCAAACTCCCACCGAGTTCAAAGGAAGCAAGCCTGAGCCCCCAGGCTGTTTCTGAATGTGCCAACAGCATGAATTATCTGAGCAGGATAATTATTTTTCTTAGCCAAGAGGCAAGGTATCCTTCTCACGGATACAAACTTCAAATATTACCCCACTGTTTCAGTTAGACAGAGACTGAAGAAAGGCACAACAGCTTCTTATCATGGAGTTTCCCGCTCAGATGGAAATATATCAGGGATAAGGCTTTAACTCTGACTTTGGCTGTCAGACCTTTTCATAACACCAATAGCATTTGGAATTTCATCTGTGAAATTACTCTTATCTTAAGCATTGTAGATTTATGGTTTCGATATAAAGAAACTTTTTGACTCCATCCAACAGAAGAAAGCAACAGATGGAGAGGAGGCCTGGGCAATAAAAAAAAGTCAGGAGCATCCACTTTCCCCAAAACAATTCCTTAAAAATTGGCCTTCATATCTGCCTCCAGCTGAAATGGAGATGCTGTTACATGCAATTTAATTACAAAGTACTTCTAGATGGGAATGGAATGAGTCAGAGTTTGGGTTTTAAATATTGCTACCTGAAACTTTTCTAACTTCCTAACCAGGCTGTTGATTTGACAATCAGATCGGTGTGCCCGAACCTTCAACGTGCTCATACAACACACACAGAGCCATTTATTATGTTTCTCCTCTGCTCTCAGAGTTAGGCAAAATACCCTGAAGACCTATAATAAACTCATGATTTCTTGGAGGAACAATTTGGGTTATTTTTAAATGTAGATCTTAAAAGTTGTAGGATTACTGGATGGGAAGATATCAATCAAGTGATTCAAAATGTCCATTCTCCTTAAGTGAGTGATGTATCTTCTTTCTTCTTGCCTGTCTTCTCCTCTTTTCTGTGTCAGTCATACATCCTGGCTGCTATTCACACTTCATTCACAATCCTCTGTACCTATAATCTCTGTTATTTGGCTGTCGACTCCTCATGCCTCATTAGGCATGTTTGACACCTGCACCTAATACCTTTTCACTGGCAGTGCAGGACAGCTTTTGACAAGAACAGATATTTTTCCACAATAGCTTTAAAGAAGGTCTTCCCAGTGTGTACCTTGTGTATTTTATGGGGTTAATGTGATTTTTTCCCCTCTTATTCAATAAACTTACATCTTATTCCACTCTCCTTGTTAGACACAAGCGGATTTGCTTTGTCTTGGCCAAAAGGATGTGTGCACGTGTTCCTGAGAGGGTGAAGCAGCAAGAGCAATGCAGTAATTTGGGCCAGTGGGGCCTGCATTAAGTACCCAAACTTACAAATCAACACAGATGTCTGCACGTCTGTGTGTCTATTTTAAAACAGTATAAACCTAATTAACATGATAGCTTTTCTATATACAGGCATAGATGACATTACTCCTAAAGAAAACCCTCCTATTAATTTGACTTGAACTCCTTAAAATAGAGCACTAAATTACGAGAATTCCTGGTCTAATAAATTACTGTACCACTCAAGAGCATGAAACGAATTCTTTTGGGACTGTAACTTGATTTGTTAAAGTGCAATGAGTGGTTGCTCAATGTCATAAATGAGTTAAAAACATGTGAAAAGCTCCAGGGTCAGCACAAGTCAAACATGATCCTGCACGCCACTCATTTAGGGAGGTTAGTGCTAATTGAAGAGAACCCCACTGGGACGTGCCAACCCAAAATTAAAGGTGCATACAAGCTGTGTGAGGCTGGTTTGGGCTGTGGCTGGGGGAGATGGGGCCTGACACACCTACAGCAGCCTGGCCAGACAAATCCCTCCAGGTACCAGTAAATACCCAACAGGTCTGGAGGCCTCAGCATTTCTAGTGATGACAGTGATGACTAAAAGATGAGGATAAAGAGGCATTCCTCCCTCACGCTGTTTTTTTCATTCTTATTAGAATAAAAATCGTGAAGGACAACTTGGTTTTGGCTTGGCTCCTTTCCCTTGCAATTGAGCAAAGCTGGAACTGATTTTTCAACAACATTCAGCCTCTCTGTCAAAATCCAGCTCTGTGCTGTAAACTGAGAAAAACAGCCCAGTGCTACAGGGAGAAGGATTCCACCCTTCCGCGTCCTGAGTCTGCACAGATTTGCTGGTACCTTCCCTGCCTGGGTTGGGTGCGCTAGTTGAGGGAACCAGGTCACATTTTCAAAAATAGTGATTCCAGCAGATGTCAAACAAGATTTTCCTGCAGCTGTTTTGCAGTTTCCTTTGGTTCTTCAGACCAGCTGAAAGGAGTCAGGATAAAAGCAATCTGAGCACCTTCGGCACACCACAAACTCGGGACCAGGGATGCACGTTGCCTGTTCTATTTTCTCCTAAATTATAGCTCTTTTGTTGTTGTTTAATTTCTCTTTCCAGTTCAGTGCCAAGGCAACTGTGAGTAAAGGTTGAAATGGCAACTCTAGAATAATAACAATAATAATAATAATAAAAAGAATAAGCCCCAGGAATCAAACATAATGATTCCAGCCCAGTCCCTCCGCACACCGTGTGGCCGGGCCTTTAGAAGACCTCCCCTGCTATGTTCCTGTACAAAGGAAACTATCTGCTTCCCACATCTGGCATTATATTTGGCTGTCCTCACATTAAAATTAAATTCTGATAAAAATGGGCATAAAGGCACAAGGGTTAGTAGGAACCAGCTCGCAGCAGTATTGATGAGAACAGCTTGCAGCTGGAAGCCTGAGATAACACAGTTTGTCAGAACGCTGTCACACAGCTGCCTGCATAATGAGGGAAGGAAAAAAAATGCTCTTTCATTTGTTATCAGTCGAAATCTCTAAAAGAGATGCATCATTTAGAAGTAGCCTGACTAATGGTCAAGTTCTACAGGGATGCAGATGGGATGTGGAAAATATTCCCCACCAGCAAAGCCCCAGGCTCCATCATCCTTAGCAACTCGAGCTGCTGCCAATGCGAGTGGACAGGCCAGCAAGTACCTTTTGCTGTATAAAATGGGATCTCAGATGATGAGCTGGGGTTTTAAAAGGTGCCAGTGGTAAAATCCAGTTGTTAAAGTGATTTTGCTAGGACTGTCACTGTCGTGCCTCTCTTAAAAGGCTACACAGTTAGGGCATAGAGTCTCTCTTCATTTAGGATTAACTCAGACTAGCACAACTGGAGCAAAATCACTCCTAATTTACACTGCTGGCAGGGAAGACTCAGACCCATAAATCTTTTGAAATACGTAAGGCGCATTCTTGCAATGTATAAATTTATTCAATTAAAAATAATTGTTTTAAAGCACCATTTTAAAATTAATTTCCAGTTCTTCAGAATTCCCAGCCAGCCTTCCATGTGGATCTGTTAGAAAATGAGGATGATGCACCTCAAGAGCTGCTGGAGGTGGGACCAAGGGTCCATCTAACCCTGTGTCCTGTCAGCGACTGCTGGAAACCCAAGGGCACCCACCACAGACCTGGCTCATCAGGGGGGATTCTTTTTGTCCTCACTATCTGCCAACCTCAGTCCGTGACATTCACAAGGGGAAAAACATGTCTTTAATCAGGCATTTCCATGACTATTTTCTTCGGATGGACAACATCAAGGCAGGAAGTCAAACAGGAAAACCTCTTGCCAATTTATTGGTGTTTTAAGTCAGATGTCTGGATACCAAACTTGAACCAATGAAAGTGTTTCCATGAGCCAGTTCAGGCTCTGTGCAATGTCCCAGAAATAACCCCCAGAGCTCGGAGCACCTGCAGCAGGTGGGGAGGCAGGAACGGCAAAGGAGGGCAGAGACTTTCAGCTTCCAACAGCGACAGGAACTGTGATTCGTTCACCTGGTTTTGACAGATAAAACTGGTACAAGAGACACAAAGGAGAGGGGACATGGCACCAGAGGTGCCAGGTATTGATTGTGACCTTTCACAGAGGAACACCTTCGCCGTGTGACCAGTTGTCTGTGCAGTTAAAAGGCCAAGCACTGCTGAAGGTATTTTCTCTCCCCTCACCAAATGTTAATCTGTGCTCAGCGGTTCTCAGGCACTTCACAAGGTTCCCAGCCTTCCGCGGAAATCTCCTTCAGACTTCCACTGAATTGTGAAAAACAATTCTTATGATTTAAAGGGAGTCATATGTATTATTTCTCCTGTCTCTCTCCATCTCTAAAGGCATCAGGGATGGTTAGGTGATTTTGATGTGTCTCTCCCCTCTCTTTACATCCCTCATGTGTTGCTCATTTTCTCCATTCCATTTGGCTTACAAGCCATCCTCTGTCATGTCCTGTTTCCTGATCCTTTACCCTTGTACTCTGGATTGCTGCTGCACTTCAAAGGGGGTTTGTGTCTCACCAAGGAGGGAAACAAGGGCAGCTCCAGACAACGCTGCACTGACTACAAAGCTGTTTCTGCAGCAGCAGCAGCCTTGCCCTACTCACATGTGCTGCACTGGCCTCTGCAAACACTGGGATAACGAACAGCTCCGATTTTGAAAGGCTTTTTTCCTTACCATCTTTCTAGACTTTCTGAAAGGTGGATATAGATTTGAGTTCTTGTTATTTATTTATTAACATTTTTGGGCTTCAAGCAATCCACTTACAAAATGGGAAATTAAGAGGAAAAATAGGAAAATAGCCCATTAAAATAGGAAAATGGCATAACTAAAACTGTCTATGGTTAAAGAATGACAATTTAGTGGCAAAAAAACAAAAGCTTCATATTAAAGGGAGGCAAAATTAATAAAATTTCTAAATTGTTGAAATAGCAACACAAAAATTCCTTCCTTTCAATCACATCTTGCAGATATTTTAATATAAGTCCCAAAATCATGGTATTCACCAGATTTTTGCCCTCTCCTTTGCCATCACCATGAATGATGCCCTGACTCTACAGTACCTTCCACTACTACAGTTCTGAATAGAGCTATGCTGGCCATAAGAGCAGTTTTAGAGTGTTTTATGGAAAAGAAGGAAATACCACACAAATTTTTTAGGGTTGTCCCCTAAAAAACCTCTTCCTCCATCTACTGCACCCTTTTCAGCCTGCACCCAGCTCATCCAGACTTGCTTTAAAGTCCATACCCAGATGGGGCCGCTGGGCTTGCCTTTACCAGAGACCTGATGGAGGAAGCAGGGTGGAGGAATCAGGAACTGGGAAACGGGACGTGGCTTCTGCTGCTGCTGAGCTTCAGTCTCCTCACACAGGAACCTCCAGAGGGAGGGGAAGGAGGGGCAGCTGGGAGGTGTGTGCAGGGTTATTCCAGCCTGGAGCGGGGTGCCAGGGACACGGCGCTGCTTCTGAGTGGGAAAGGGCCCACAGGGATCATCCAGTCCCACCCCTGGCCCTGCCCAGACACCCCAACAACCCCACCCTGGGCATCCCTGGGATCGGTGTCCAAACGCCCCTGGAGCTCTGGCAGCCTCGGGGCCGTGCCCATTCCCTGGGGAGCCTGGGCAGTGCCCAGCACCCTCTGGGGGAAGAACCTTTCCCTGATCTCCAGCCTGACCCTGCACTGGCACAGCTCCAGCCGTTCCCTGGGTCCTGTCCCTGTCACACAGAGCAGAGATCACTGCCTGCCCCTCCTCTTCCCCTCATGAGGAAAGTTGGAACTGGGATGAGTCTCCCCTCAGTCTCCTCCACCTGAACACACAAGTGGCCTCAGCCGCTCCTCACATGGCTTCTCTTCACGGCCCTTCACCATCCTCATGTCATTCCTTTGGAGGATCTCTTAAAGTCTTTTTTTATATCGTGGCACCCAAAACTGCCCCAGCACTGGAGGTGAGGCCGCCCCAGCCCAGAGCAGAGCAGGACAATCCCCTCCCTGGCCCGACTGGCGCTGCTGGGCCTGGTGCCCCCAGGACAGGGATGTCCCTCCTGGCTCCAGGGCATTGCTGGCTCAGATCCTACTGGCCATTGACCCTGCAGAGTCAGCAGGCACTGCCCGTCCAGCACAGACATACCCTGCTCCATCTCCCAAGGCAGAAAGTCCAAGGGCAGTGTGACAGCTGGAGCTCCCAGGCCTGTATGAGTTACTGTCCTGGGCATTCTTCGCTCACATGGAATTTCTCTCCCTTCACTCTGAGGTGTGCTTCTCTCTTTGGCAAACGCAGCGCTTGTTAACATCAGCGGGCGAGCTGCACGGTGTGTAGGTGTGATTTAATGCTCCGGTGAGCTCCAGCTCTCACTCAGCCCCTCATCTGGGGACACGGACTCCCATTTTCTCCTCTTGACTCTGATGTATGGTTGCTTTGGGGACCAAATGTGTGAAAATGGGAAAGGAAAGGCATGCAATTATGAACGTTCGATTTTTTTAAAGATGATATCTGGGAGTTTAATCCACCTTTGGCATCAATACTGTGATCTGCCTGTAAACACCTGCCCAGCACTGCAATCTGGTGGCCACCCACTGCTCCAAGTAGCCTTTGGGTGAACACAGGGCAGCAGAGGCAGGACTGGGATGGCATTCTGGCTGTGTGCAGGAGTGCTGCAGAGCATCAGGGAGAGGCTGTTCTTCCTTGCAGCTCCCTGAGGATTACGGATTAGGAAAAGGGAAACCAGATAAACCCTATCTCACTTTTTTCCCCCTAGGCCATTGTACCTACTACTGACATTTGTCAAAAGTCTGTTCTGTGAAAGGCAAAGATTCTCATAATGCTGGTGAACCCTCAGGTTTTGAGCGGTAACCTGTCCTCTATTCAACTGATTTTCAGTAGTAAGCACATAGGTGTTAGCATTGAAACTTATCTGCTCAACCTGTGTGACACCCCACCTCCACACCTCTGCCCTCTCTGCCTCACAGCAGAACAAATCAACTCCTCAAAACGTGCCTACCTACATCTGCCCCACCACAGCTGGCTCCTGTGGCGGCAGGAACTTCACAGAGCTCGAAGTTACCTTGGCAGCCATGATTTACAACAGTATTTCAGTGAATCTAATCAGAAGTGTGAATACTCCCCTCCTATCTGGCACACATCGTTGGCGTTCTAATTATTCACACATTTTGGCAAGCATTATGGTGTTCCCCTACCAAGCTCCTAATCCCTGCAGATCAGTTAAAATAAATGAAAGAGAGAATCAAAAGGCACTTAAAAATTCAACCGTTCTCTAAATGGGTTTGAACAGGCTCCAGATTATCAGTTGACTAGCAGTTGACTAGCACTTAAAATTAGGCCCTCCCCTCCAACACACCTCACATTTCCCCTTCTCTTTTAAAGGAACTGTCTGCTAGTCCCATTCCTGGATGTACCAAAATGTCTAAATGAGTAAAAAAGGAAAATATATGCACATCACCTACATTCAGTATATACTGCAAAACGTCGAGGTTGGTAGTCTGAATGTGAAGCTATTAACTGAGATGAGAACAGATCCCAACATGGAAAACAATCACAGAACATGCTAAATCGGGATAGTGTGGTAAACCCCAAGTCTTCCTCTGGTTATTTCTGTGTGGCAGAAATATCCCAACACCAGGGAATGAGCTGCTGTCTTACAAAAGCAATGTAACGTTGAGATCCCTCCCACTTGCAGTCATTAAAAATGTGTATTCCTCAGTGCATATGAAATATCTGCTGAAGAGCCCGCCTCTGTGTGCTACCCTGTCAGGCAGTTCACTCTGTCCATTCTAGCTCTCTTCAAAGGCACCCGAACGCTGCTCCCAGTCCTTCCCTCTGGCCAGGCTCTCCCCTCCCAGGAAATCCACTTTGGCACAGGCGCCCCAGCCCTGATTTCCCTCCAGCCCCTGGAGCCAGCGCTACCTCTCGCCCTCACCCTCCTCCCTGCATACAATTTTCTGCTCCAGCTGCTCTCTGTGACCCAGTAAGCAGAGCTGGGAATAAACTCTAACCTCTCCACTTCAGGTAGTTTAGCATTTAGGTCTCAGAGCCAGCTTTCTGCTGGACCCTCCGTCACTCACACACATCCGCATCCACACACTGTCATACTTTTATATTCCACCGAGTTATTTCTCAGCCAGGTATTTATGAGAGAAAAGGCTGCTTTAGACTGCACAGTTCTTTTCCTTCTCCCTTACTCGCTCCCAGGTGCCTTGTATAACTGTGATGCTTTTGTTACCAGCTCGGCATCCTCCCAGTACAAACAGCACCCACACATGGCTATTTATTAAAGACTCCTACCACTGACGTACCTCTGTGTTCAGAGGAAACACCAAAGGAGTCAAAATGTTGATGTTTCACACGTATGAAATTACACAGGACAGGTCAGCACCTCGAAATGACTCGTTTTTAGGTGTCACCATGGAAACGGGCCAAGAAAAATCGCCACATTACAAACACCAAGGGTCCTGGAGTGACTCCTGGTAAAATGCAGAACTAAAAGGAAAGGGGAAATGCTAATAGACACGTATGTGAAGATTCTAATAAAAAATTGATGTTTTCATGCTTATGTGCAGTTGGCAACAAGGAAAGGCTAATTTCTTATTTGGTGTAAATCAATATAGCATCATTAGGCTCATCAGGATTGTGCAGATTTACACAGAATGAAGATCCCTACCGTGGTGTTCTCCACTTCCACTTGTTAGGAGAGAGCTGGTCATGCACCAGTAACACAGCAGCTCTAGTTCACTGGGAGCTGCGAGCCTGTTCTAGAGGACAGGGAAGAAGGACAGCAGCAAAAAGGGAAAGATGAAGTGGTGGAGAGGGGAAATGTGAGTGAATGACTGACATGAGTGTCTGAGGACTGCTCCCATGTGCACGATCTCCTCGGAGCTTTCCTAAGACAGCCCAGTCTGGCAGGTCTAGTTGAACACATCCACTCAATGGAAACAGTTACTCACAAAAATGTCACTTTCTTCAACACTGAATCCTTTGAAATCAGACAGTAATGGCATTAACATATCCATACATATTTACAAGTAACTTAATTATGAGGTCAAATACTGCTGGCTGTATCTGTCAACTTCCATGTACATATTTTTGATTAATCAACTATTCCCTATTTTTATTTTTAACATTATTGTTAAATACTCGTCACAGGTCCATTGTCTTAGGCTCAAGAGCCAGAGCAGAAGCTTTAGGCACTGACGACTTTGTTCATACAGGCCTCAGTGATATATATGAGTTTTATGAATTCTCCACCCCATTCCCAAGGCTGTAGCACATCCTTTCAGCCTCTGGGCTGACTCTGACAAGAAGAAAAGCCAGGGAGTGACATGGGGACAACAAGGAACAAGTGGCAATATTTAGAGGGAAACCACATGGAGGAAGGAGGGAGCAAGTTCCCATTATTGTTACCTAAAGGCTCCATCTCTGTGGTCTTATTCAAATACGCTGAAAGCAGAGTGAATTTGGGAAAAATATAGTTTCTTTTTCTCTGATCTTCAAATGACATTATTTTCCTCTTGCATCTTGCATAAGGCCAGCAACGCCCCCGAAGCTGGTGTGCACTCCACACTGTGCACACGGGTTAATCCAAAGGAACGGGGTTGTGTGTCCCCAGGTCTGGTATGAATTACTGCAGAACAACATTCCTCGTTTATGAGCGCAGTCAAAACATTAAGGAGATTTAAATTTTCTTTTTAACATGCACTCAACTTCAGTAGACCCCTTCATAAACTTGTTTTGGAATGATTTTTCGATTGTTAGCAACAGAACAAAGTTATCTAGAATATGTCTGTATTAAGATTGAACCTCAATAGATTTTTAGATAAGACAGATTAATGACTTGTATTTATATGGCAGCTCAAAGTGTTTCACAAATATTGATGAATTAAAGCCTCCTGACAGACTTCCAAGCAGGACAATGTTAACATCCCCTATTTACAGATGGAACTGTAAACTCTGTCAAGAGATATTCAGAGATTAAATTATTTGCTTAGGGTCAGAAAGTCACCAACAGCCCTCTGGAGTCACACGCTGCTTCCTCGCCAAAACACACCGGTCACATCAGGAGCGATCAGCCACAGGCACAAACATCCAGACACCCAGACTCCCCTCCATGGCAGAACCAGGGTATTTACAGGCTACAAAAATGTAAGTTTTGCTCTTGTTTTTCCTCATTACATCCTATTTTGTCTGCAAACAAGAATAAAAAGTAAACAAGAACAACAATCAAATAAATAAATGCCTAACTCTGGCCTGCTGAATGGCAGTTCGGTTTATTTACAACCTCTGTGCTGGCATCAGCAGCAGCCCATGATCTGCCCTTCGATAGGATAAATGGATGTAAACTGGAAAAGTCTATACCTCATAACAGATAACGGCTTGTACCTTTAGTGTCTTAAAGCTCGGCACCTTTATGTCATAAATGATTCCTTGTCTAGCAATAATGGCGTGTAACATGCTCTCAGGGAGAAAAACGAGGAGAAGAGGAAGGAAATAAACCACGGTGCCATTTGACTAAAAATGCAAAAGCATTCACTGGATGTGCTGCAGTGTCCAGCAGGTCTGAGCCATTCTGGGATCTCCCTCAGATCTGGGATCTCCCTTGGTAGCTGGCAAACAACAAACAAAACCCTATCATTGGGCTGGACACTGGCCATTTCCAGCACATACGTGGTTCTTTGCCCATCCGTGTTTACTTTGCAATGGCTTTGGTTACCTGTGCACATCCTGAGGTGCTCTCACCACTCTCCCCTGCTGGATATTAAACCAGAGAGAAATGAACTCTAATCACGGCAAAAGCTGCACAAGAACCTTACACAACACACCTAAGCATAAACTTAAAAGTGACTGGTGTGAATCCTGCCCTGGTATAAGCTGAAACCACAGGAGGAAACCAGACATCTGGGCCCCATGCAGTGTGAATCTATGTGCATGTGTTATTCCAGGCAATCCTTACAATTCGAGATCTGACAGGAAACTCAGGGCAATGCACGCGCTCTTGCGTGGCAGTAATGGAACAGACTGAGAAAGAAAAACCCCAGAAAGTTCTTCCAGACAAAACTCGGGAGAGACCCTGGGATATGCATTTCCTGGATGTTTCCTACAGATTGCAGAACTCAAACCAAAGCTACCTTGGCCTCCACAGACCTGGGGCAGCACCCAGAACCAGGTTCCAATGCTCTGCTCTGGTCTGTTTGGGGACAATTACTCTCTCTAACTTTGCGTTGCCAGGGCAAAGCCTCGGAACCTTCTCACTGCAGCTATTGGGCCTCTCCTACAATCACAGAACCATAGAATGGTTTATATTGGAAGAGACCTTAAAACCATCAAGTTCCAACCCCCTTCCACTAGACCAGGTTCCTCCAAGCCCATCCAACCTGGCCTTGAACACTTCCAGGGATGAGGCAGAGTTTTGTGAAGGATCCGCAGAGAAGGAATCCCTTTTTCTGTCACACTGGCGCTTTGTGCTCAACAGATGGGCTTGATTACAGACATGGCTGCACTTTTGGACTGAAGTTACAGGTTTAAAACACTGCTTGCCTTTCATTCTATGTGGTATTTTCTTCTCTTCTTTTTTAACTTAGCAAATGCCATGGTGCACTCTCATTTTTGATTTTAATAGCTAAAGATATGCACGCAAAAAGCATCCTAATTACTGCTTTCCTGGCAGACGCAGCCATTTCCTTGGGTTTTTATTGCCATTAGTTTTCCTCACCGATTTATCCTTAGCTACTCTCTTTGCATCTCCCTCGCCTCCCCTGAGCCCTTTCCTCCTCGCTTCTCAAGACTTGTCAGCACGCCTCCGATCCCCAGGAGAGATTGAAGGCCTTGTAAAACCCACTGCGCAAACAAGCATTCCTGTTCATTTATCACATTTAGCATGCGCACTTCCACACTCATCAAAACCAAGCCTGAGCTCGCTAAGTCATTTCCCTCTCCCAATTACAAATTAGTCCATTAGGCTGTCTGCAGTAGGCCCTCTGTTGCATCTTGGTAATGGCTTCTGAGATTTCCATCATAATCGTAATGGCTCCCTGTGCAGCCATGAGGGCAGATGGAGGCCGCTCGTGGGTAATGAGGTATCACACTACCAAAGGGCACAGCTCTGGGCTCATTATTTAGTCTTGGCTGTTTTGTGAAAACAACAACAAAGGTAAAATGCTGAAGGGAACACTTTAGCATATTAAATTAACACTTCTTGAAATTTCTCTCTGTAAACATGCCATATTTTTTCTTTATGAAACATCCCATGTGTCTGAGCGTGCGACGTGAGGGAAGAGGGAGGAGGGAGAAGGGACCAGAGCTGGCGTGTGCTGCCACATCATCCCCACAGGCAGAGCCTCTCCCGAGCTGGGGGAACGCCAGGACAGCCCCGAGGAGCTTGGCGTGGCCCTTCCCCACGGCCAGCCTGGGTGTTCACACGGGAGCTGCTGAGTACCAGCCGCCCCAGACCATCTGAGCCGTCTCTCAAAGCGACATCTCGGAGGGGTGGATCTGGGGCGGTGACCTGGGTGGCCGGGCTGGGGCCAACTGCTACCGCTGGGCTCGGCACTGTGGCCGTCTGTCACAACGGCAGCCACGGCTGGATAACATGGGATACAGCCAAAGCTGTGACCACCCCTGATGTAGCAGCACCCTAAGAAAAGCAGAGAGTGAAGCCCAGGGCCCCGGCACCACGGCCCCGCTCACACCGCAGCACCGAGGGATCGGGGCCTGGCAGGAGGCTCATTTCAAAGAGAGAAGTAATGTTTAAGACAAGCAGGTTAAAATCAATATCAATTAGACACTCTTTGAACATTGCTGCTCTCTTTAGATTTTGTCTGTTGGATGTGAACTGTTGCTAATTTGACTTTGTTCCCAGCGGCACAATAGTGTTCAAGATACCAAATCCTACTGCGGGGTTGAAGTTAGGGACAGCTAAGACCAAGGCTTTCCCTTCTCACTGGAGCTGGCCTTAATTTGTTTCCCATGTGATTTTTTTCTTACCCATCTGAGATCAGGAGATTATAAATATGCAAGTGGTAAGGCCAGAGGTAGAGCTTAATGTGGGTAGGAGAGGAGATGAGGAACAGGAGCAGGGAAGGGACAGGAAGTTTCTGTCCCGCTCCCTCACACAACTTCAACACCATTACAAGAGCAAATCTGCAGGAGAAGGAAAATGTCATAATTGCTGTCTGGCACCACGTGGAATTTGCCTAAATGTCAGCCAACACATCCAGGGCAGGGGCAGGTCAGTCAGTGCAGGGCGGGAATTTTGCACATCTGTTGTCTTTTGCAGGATGAATCCCCATCTGTGACTGGAGGGCTGGAGGTGCAGCTCCCACTGGGGGAGGCAGGAGCCACCAAAACATTTCGAGATACTTTCCTCAAGTCACTGAGCAGCAGCTCCTGTGCCCCTTTATGAAGTCCTAGTGGCACCAGCCATGCTGTCTATGCCAAAACACATTTCTAGATGTTAGATAGCGAGTGAATATAGAAAAACATGTTTCACATGTGAAATACTGTTTGGATAGGAAAAAGAAAGTAAGGCAGACCAGTGATTCTGTGGGATAAGAGGAGTGCAAATCGAAAGTTAGCAGGCAGATTGCCATTCAACTCTGCTTTGGTGAGCAGTAAAACACAAATTTATGAGCTGGGTTTTGTTAAAGTCGGATATGGATTTTTGAAAATGAAAAGGATGGATGGGAGGACGGCAGTGAGACATTTAATCAATGTCATAAAAATGTAACATTCATTGGTCTCCTAAAATGAAATTAATAATCTGTGTAGAAGTATCATTAGGAGATAAGTGACATTTTTAGGCTTTGATTTGTAACTTGTAACAAATCTTACTTCCACATATTTCAAACATTCTTAGTGATATCCATCTTTATTAAAACATACCAAAACCTTTTCACCTCAGCTAGAGTGGCCCATCAAGCATTTTTTCCCCAGCATAATATCCTTAAGTAAAAAGACACATTATCAGGCACAGACTTGGCAGTAATGAAGGCAGGAAGAGACATGCTCCATACCATATTCAAATTAAATCAGGGATTTCAATACTCCCTGATTATCAGGGAGTCTTGTCTTTCACTAATAAATTTCTCCTTCATCCCAGGCAGAGGCTTTCTAAACTCTCTCTGAACTGATCAGACATTTCATTGTGTGCAGGAGGGCAAGGATAAGGTGTGTGCATGGGGGGAGCAGGAGTGTGGGGCGGGGGGATACAAAATTAGGCAAGTCTGCTCCATAAATGACTGGAGATATCACATGGAAAGGCAGCCTTACAGGGACACAGACCTGATTCACATGGCTGCTGAATTTAGAAGGATTTGGGGGAAGGAATAGCTAATATACAGAGGTTTATTCTCCTTACATTTAACATCAAGGCATTTTGCATCCAAGTATTTTCATACATTTTAATGGAGCGACCTTTGATTTGCTCCAGGTAAGTGAGGTGAGAAGCTGGAGTCCAGGGCACGGATTATTAGTACAGACCATCTCTCAGACAGAGGGGGACGTGACACCCTTGCTCTGCCCTCTCCCCTTCCCACGCCTTTTTAAAAGGGCACCAAGAAAGATTTTTTTTTTTTAAATTAGCAACAGAATCACAATCAAGTTGTGCAACCAGGAGAGTTTGCATCTTTTCTTCACGGGTTCCTGTCAAGCATATTCTAATTAAGCTGTTTCTGTTTTCATTGCGGACCAAGAGGAGAATGACAGCAGGGAAAAGTTGGTGAGAGTTATCACCGCACACGTTCAGAACTTACAGAGATAAAGGACAAGCCCCTTGTTGTGGCTGTGACAGCAACAACTGAGAGAGTCCCTGCTGGGGGCCACGTGCTGGAGCCTGGCACATCGTCCTTGCCTCAAAGAGAATACAGGATGAACAGGAAAGGGAGATAAAGGAAGAATCACAATCCTATCTACACATGGAAACTGTGGCGTGGAGAGATGCGGTTCCTTGCCCAATTATCACAAAGCTGCTCTACATCAAAATCAAGTGGTGCACCTAATTCTCCAAAGTCCCAGTTAAGTGCCTTAATCAAAAACTGCTTCAGGGCCTAGAGAGAATTGTCCTGTATATTAATTATCCTTTACATTTGAAGAGTCGCTAGGAAAGTATTCCTGTTTTCACTCCTAGGCCAACTTCCAAAGGGTCCCACTTAATAAAACATTCAAAACTTCACTAGGGATTTCTGGCCAATTTTGTTACCACCTTTGATTCTATTTGTGTTCTCCCATAATTGCTCTAGCTTGTGAGAAAAGGACATGTTTCTTTTATTTATACAGTGACTCTGTACAGATTTAGTATCCATGTCTCAGGGAATTTGGTGACACTATTACACTGTACCCATGTCCCGCTCTCACCAGCCCCACTCGGACTCAAACTACCAACTTAAAATATGATGTCTGACAACAAACGTGATCACAGGAACTATCTGACCATTCCCAAATATCAAGAGGGTATTATTACACATCTCCAATGAGTTTGGGCTCTCCAGTTTTAGTAAGAACGGCAGAGGCTGCAGATCTGCAGGTTTAACCCTGTGCAGGGCCGGGAGTTGGACTGCAGTGACCTCTTTCCAACTCTGGATATCCTCTGATTCTACGATTAGGAATTATTCTGCTCACAGGAGACAACCCTACATAGCAGTACACATGTACATGTCCGTAACAATCACCTTCACACCTTCCCCCCCAGAAAGCCTCAGACTGTCCCTCGCCTTCACAGCCTCTGCGTGGGCTCACCTGGCCACGACAGGAATGTCACAGATATCAGAGTGCAAACACCAACTCCAGAATGTCACAAAGGGCAGGCAGCTGCCCTGGCTCCTTCCCCACCTCTGAAGTTCCCCCTATTGACAGGTATTGAATACAACGACTTGGTAATTCCCACTATATCCCTTTATTGTAATTTTTGCCTACCTTGCTTTTCACTGAAATTATTTACTGAAAGAAAAACACAAAGGCCCCTCCCTTTGCGAAGGTTAGGTCTTTGCTCAAGCCCACAGATTTTAACCTCATAAATATTCCCAGCTATAAGATCTTATTAAGAA
Source organism: Rhagologus leucostigma (assembly GCA_013397725.1). Lineage (NCBI taxonomy): Eukaryota > Metazoa > Chordata > Aves > Passeriformes > Rhagologus > Rhagologus leucostigma. The sequence goes on from VZTD01004419.1 coordinate 711,011, forward strand.
GGTATGTCTCCCAAGAGCATAAAACCATCAAGCTGTAAATTTTATTTAATTTCCCATGAGATTTCCTAGCCTCATACATATAATTAGAGTGCAGTATAGAGCACTTTTTGTGTTTTGTCAATAAATCACTAGGGAACAATCAACATTTAAGAGGACAAGCTTTAATGATTTTTCAGACCCCTAAGCAATCATGCCTGCTACAGTGGCAAGCTGGTCTTTAACTTTCTCTAACTAGGATTGTGGACTGTAATGTTAGAGAAGGTCCCAAACACTTAATCCTATTAGACTCCGCAGCCCAGACAATCATAGCTTATACCCCGGGGACATATTGATTTTGATTTGGTTGACAGATAAGACCAGCCAAGCTACTGTAGGCTATGCTTTATTAAGTGTTTACAAATTAAATATCTTAAGGTCTGTAACAAGCACAACTTTGCAGCACAGGCAGCTGCAGGTTGGCAATTACCTGTGCAGCTGGACAGAGGAGGAGTCTCCATCAATCACCCAGAGAACATCTGGAAGCATCAGGAGCGTGGCGTGATCCAGAGGCTCCTTGCCCAGCAGGACACACGGAGCTCTAATCTCCATTGCAGCACAGCCTCTGGGGAACCCAGATCTTCCTGCAACACTTTGGTTTGTGGCAAAATACCTCAGGAATTCCTCTGTCAGGAGGAACTCATCAGGGTGTGTGTCAGTGTTGAGCCACGACACAAGCTCTGTCATATTTTTTAAAAGCCACCACTCACCTCACTTGTTTTGCCCTCTCTGTGCTTTATCTTAACTCACAAACTGAGCATCATTTCGTGCTGCTGCCACAGCCTGTATTTCCTCTGTCTCACTCAGCCTACCTGGCTTCTCTGGGAAGCTCCCCCTGCACAGCATAAACAGAGACAAACCATTCTTTCCCATGCACAATGTCTCTGACTTTTGGAGAGACAATCCCATTTTGTGTTACCGAAAAAAAAGACATTGTAGATGATTTAGAGAAAAAAAATGCATACAATCAAATTCTTTCTTGCATGCAAACCATAAAATAACTTTTACACCTGGGAGAGCTGAATGAGTATATTTCTGATTTGGCATTATTTTACCCTTGACTTTGCACTGATGTCAATGACAGAAGGAGAAAAATAACTGCGGAGAATTGGATGCAAAGAATTCATAAATTTCCTAAAAGGAAATATCTGAAAAAGAGAAATTGCCTTCCCCAACTCCACAGTGCCTGGCAGTACACAGAACTCCTTGGGTCAACAGCCAGGACGGCGTTTGTGTCCCCTGAATTACCCTTGTGATCTCAAGTGGAAAGCAGCTTATAGGCACTGAATGCACATTAAACACTTGAGCTTTTCGTCGTATAATTTGATAATCACACCAACTACACTATCAGGCAAGAGTCTCCCAAGTACTTTAAATATGTTAATGAAGCAAGATTTTATCTATAGTCTTATACAGCTTGCACAAATCTATAAATAGGCTTATCTCAGGGTTATTGCTGTTATAAATTAATTATGGAAATGTCAACCAAATCAGGTACATGCCAAAGGAGTAATGGGGAGAGCAGTGATTTGCAACAGAAGATTCAGATACCGGGTGACCTGCATGAAGGGTTCACAGCCCCTGGCAGCAGTCCACGGGCTTCGGGGGAATTTAACCTTGAAGAATACACTTAAAATTGGTTTTCATATGAGTAATTGACAGTGGCTGGAGAAGTGGACTGAATTAGGGAAGAGTTATTGCACTGTTTTCTGGTAGCATCTCATTCCTTAAGCCACAATTGTTTCTTTTTAGGCACTGGGAGCTGCTGAATAAAGTGGTTGGGGTTTCTGGGGGAGGAAAGGTGAGGGAATGGAGATGAGGGGCCTTGGTGTAAATTATTTCCTTTACTGAACTATGCCGAAGCCATGTCTAGGAATGATATACAGTTATTTAAAAGGAAAATCCCAAGAAAATAAAAATCACTGTTTTCCCACTTAGACTTGAGTATCTGTTTGTTTTAAGGACAACACCAAAAGTCTGTGACTCTTGAATATTACAAGAAATTTCAAATGTGCATCTGACCCAAGAGGCACTCTAAGAAGGATGAAAGATCTGGCAGAGCACAACAGCTACTTAGGTCCTAAATACCATTTTCCTTTTCCTATTTATTCTTTATACAGAGATATGACCTGTGAACCCCAGCTCTGGATAAGTACCCTCACTACATCAGCTGCTTCACAACCTGAACAAAAAAGTCACACATGCCCCAAACATCTAGAATTCAAAGAGGAAACATTCTTTATTTTCCATAGTTAATGCCTATTATCCTTTTATTTAATCAGAAGACAGCTTTAGAATATAACTTTTTTTTAAATTTCAGCTTATCATTATTATAATAGGTTGATACCATTGTTGAGGCACCGATAAAGAAAAAAACATGACATTAGTGATGAAATACCTCATTATAATGTGCCAGCACTGCAGAAGTTGAAGCATGTTAAAAGTCTGTGTATATGGTCTCAGTTCAGAAAGCTCAATGCAAAGAGCTGTTGATCATACACAGCCTTAAACAAAAAAAAAAAAAAGAAAAAAGAAAACACCATTTTGACAGGGATTAGTATTGGCAGTGTTTGAGTGTCCAGTCCTATTCTGCTACAGCCACTCTGAAGTTCCTACAGAACTCATCCCAAAGAGCTTGCAAAACCCAGAGCATCCTTCACTAGGAACTGGGATGTTATTCTGTGTAGCAGAATTCTGTCTCCCAGCTAGGACCCACTTCTGTGTGACTGAAACACAGATAAATGGGTGAAAGAGGCTGCTTGTAGAGTATCAGCTGATCTCAGGGTACTTGTAGACACTTTATTCTTCTGGCTGCATCAATATAAATGGATTAAAATGCTTTCTATTGCCTCCTAGGACTTGGTGCTCCAGCTGGTCAAATACAGATCTGACTGTAATGGTCTGGGGGCTCAATACTACAGATCTCTGTCCCGAAATGTGAGCTACAGAGAGGCCTGTGCAGTGATCACCAGACCCACCCTTGCTCAGGTGGGTTTGTGTCTCACACCTGCAGCTCACCTCAGATACCTGGGACCAACCAGAGTCCCAGACTGTGAGACTCCAGATGCTCCACAGAAATTATCAAATTGCTACAGGATTTACCTCTCTCAGCTGAAGGAAAACTCTCAGCAGAGTCTCCTGTGAGCAGAGTCTCCCACAACATTAGTATTTAGTGAGAGTGTCTGGGAGAAGAGGGCTGAGATTTCCTATATAACACCCACAGTCCAAAGTGGGAAAATAAAATGTCCAAAAACCTGATTATCTCCAAGCAAAATATCCCGGGTTTTCCTCCTCTTATCTCTAATGAAGACATGGATGCTAAGACACGAAAGAAAGAAGGTGAATGAGGTAAGGACCATCCCACAGGCCATGAGGCAGAAAGGATAAAGTCATCAACAAGCCATTTATGGCCTGTTCCCATTTGGGTGGGTTTCTCCTGAGTGCCACAGGAGCAGCTTAGCCCCTGTACCCTGTTTAAACACAGATTCAACCTGGGGACTCTGGTGGAAACAACATTTAAGTGGTGCTTAGATTCCCTTTGGGCTCTCAGCATTGAAAGCTTCAACCATGCCCCACTCCTGCCCTTGGAAGACAAAAGCTCCATCCTTTGGTTTAAATGCTACAGCTGGGGCAGCTCCACAAGAGCAGGGAACATGTGAAATTCTGCACTGCAGCATCTGCTACCAGTCCTTTCCATTAAAGTTAAAAGCCATATTACAGACATTAAAGTCATATCTTCTAGCTGCTTAATAGGTAGGTAATGGACTCAAATTCTCAGTGAAAAAGTCACAGCGTGAGGCAATTTTTGACAGATGAAGCTTGGCTTTAAGGATCTTGATAAAATGCTTAATATTTCCTGAAAAGTAACTTAAAGATTTATAAATACTAATTTATTAGTATTTATAAATACTCATTTCACTGCAATGGCGTGTTGCACACCATCACCCCAATCAAAACCTGTCGTGATCCGGGGGGTGTTCTGGTGGGGTGCTGCGACCTCCGGATCCGACTTTAACAGAAAGTCGTTCGGCAGCCACTGCATGCACACAGACACACACACACGCACCGGATAGCTTCTCGACAAGCTGACAGCAAAGAGGCAGGAAGGGGCTTTGTGTGGAATTCCACGGCACAGGTTTATTCGACCCCCATACGTGAAGGGACCAAGCATCAAAGACCAAGGCGGATGGAATTCTCAGCCTATATCTGGGGGCAGGGAAAGCAGCAGGGGTAGTACATAGGCGGGATTAGGGGACAGGAGCCAATGGGAAAATCCGGGTGAGTGGCAGGGAACAAGGTCCAATGGGAGAGTGGGGAAGGGAGAACTTTCCATAGGAGCAGGCAAGGTACAAGGGGGCAGAGAGGCGAACTGGGGAAGCAGAACTGGGATACATTTCCATAACAGAACAGGGCATCCTGGGGGAGGCTTTTATAGTCACTTTAACCTGGGGAGCTCTCTCAGGGTCTGTCCCTTTCACTGGCTCCCACAAAAACCTGCAAAAAAGCTTCTGTGGTTCCTCCAATGCCAGGGTGGGATGCATGAGATAAAGCAAGTGACCTCTGGTGACCTTGTCCTGACTGGTATTTTACACAGCAAATGTTCAACCTTCCACTCAACCTCTACACATTTCTTTTTCCTCGGAGCCCACAAATCTTTAAATAAAACCCCCAAATATTTGTGTGCTTCACAGGAGCATCATACATGTGGCTCTCCAATGCAGTTCCAGTTCCTGGCAGGATCGTGGATGCCCCAGGATTCGTGGATGACAGCACGAGAGGCAGCATCAGACAGTGCTGTGATCACTTTCCATCACCTCCTGCCATGGATTTGTGGTGCAGGTTCCAGCTGTAGCTGTCCTGGCAGCCGTGGGGCTGTGCTCCTATGGAAAGCATTTGGAGACTAGCGGGTGATGCAGGATCCAGTGAGTCTGGAAATACTGGTCAAATATCACCTCATACTCATGATCTCCCCACTTACTGCTCCTAAAATTGTAACTAGGCTGGACCGGGCAGACAGACCGTGGAGAGGCTGCCTGGACACTGATGGTGCTCCATTCTCAATGACCTGGTCACAGCTACTGCTCATAAACAGCCCAGGGAGCGACTGCAGCTCCAGGGCCAGGCCATTAGGGCTTATCCAAAACAGGCTAACGAGGACTCTGCTTACATCCTGGAACTCATGAAACTTTTGAAAGTGTTATAGTGGCCTTATAAAAGTGGAATGTGTGTGTGTAGTATATTCTAAAGATGTCTAAATGTTCAGTATTTCACATGAGGCTGTGGAAAAAGGGTCTTCCCCCCTCTGTTCTGGCATCAAACACTATTCATGGCTGATGGGAAGCAGAGGAACACAGGCCATCAGAACAAGGGATCAGCCTGTGGTTGGGAAGAATAAACTTAATTACAACAAATCCCATGGACAGCACAAGCCTTACACCCAGCAGAGTGGAGGAAACTCTGGAGCTTCATTCATGATATCCAGGTGCTTCCAGGGCCTGATCTAAACCCACTGAAAAGAAAGGTTTCACTGGGATTTGGATCACATTTGGAGCATGTACAAGCAGGGTTATGCTGTTCAGGGACATAATGAGTAATTAATATTGCCACCGACAAAGCATCTTCTTCAAACTGGGGCCTGAATGAACAGTGGTCAAAGAATTCTGAAAAGTAAAGGGGTTTTCCATATCTTAAGGTAAGGGGAGATCACATGGATGTTTATCCAGACTAGGAAAGGATTAAATCTCTTTTATTCTGCCCAGAAAATTACAGGTGAAATGCATTTTCCTTATGGCTCTGGACTAGCAAGAAAAATGCAATGAATAAACATGAAATGTGGAAGGAGGGGAGAATCCATGCTATTGCACCACAGTAAATGAGGTGACTTAAGCCTGGTATTTTCCATTAAAAACACACTTCTACCATCTCTGAAAAAATACAGCTCACTGTCATTTAGACCTCACCAGCAGTTCTAAAAGAATGTAGAATTTTCTGCCTTGAAATTAAATAAGGACTGTCCTGAGCCAGAAAAAGAGTCCAAGGATGAAGAGGTCGAGTTCAGCCAGTCTGCCTTCCAGCCTTTCCCTGAGGATGCACTGTCTCTAGGCACACAGAGAATGGCAGAAGGTCCATCTGACACTCAACAGGTTCCTAAAGCCCTTTTATTCCCTTTATTCCCCCAAAGCCACAGCCAGTGCTGTGCAGCAACTGGCCAACCATGTTCTAATTAAGCAATGGTAGTTTCAGCACAGGCTGTTTCCTGGGGATTAATGACCAACAGAGAGGCAGTTGATGATCTGAGGCCCATTACAGGCAGTTAGTCATTAATCCCCAGCTAGAGCCTGCATCCGAGTCATTACAGATATTATTAGACTGAGGGACAGGCTTCTTGTGTGGATGCATGTTATTGGTTTGAGCACCTGATGTGGTTGCTATAAGCTGGAGCAAAGGAGGAAGCAACATTTCTGATTATGAAGGTTTAAGCCTCAGAACACCAAACTTCCTCCCTGAGTTCAGATAAGCTCCCTAATCTCTCTGCAACTAAATCACATTAACTTGAAAGGGAAAAAAAAGGACTACCTATTTACAAGAGATACAAATAAATAATCAGAAATATAAGCTTCCACTTGTCAGAGCATCACACTGTCTATCAACCTCACACTTTGTTCCAAAAATGATTAAAAAGACCAAAAAAAAAGACAAAAAGATGAGAAGAAGAAGGAATGGCTAAAGGCCAGTAACACAGGGCAAGGTGCAGAGCAGTTCCTGAGCGTTGTTACCCTCTGTGCCACCCAAACAGAGCAGCTGAGGCTGTTCTCTCACAATGCTGGTGAGGCAGAATCAGCCTGCAGAGCACGTGGAAGAGCAGTGGATCCAGGGATGCTCCAGGAAGCAGTGCCTGTAACCCACCACTTGGCAGCATCCCTGTGGATGAGGCACACGTGGGACATTCCAGAGCTGGAGGACCTTTGCTGCCGAAGATCTCCCATGTGGAATGAGCAGCTAATGAGTGCCAGGTGGTTCATGCTCACTGCAGGTTTTGGGGCACCTTCCACGAGAACATCAAGGGCAGTGGCAGGTTCCAGCTAATCTGTCTGGGTGTGTGAAGTTGTTATTCTTGGTTCTACTGCTGCTAATGCATGACAGACACAGCCTCTCCATGCCCTGAACCAGATCCTTGTCTGCTGCTACCTATTAATATCCTCTGCATATGTGACACTGGAGGAGGCTGTCACTCCTTTGTCACTCACTGCCTTTCCCTGGCACTGGAGAATATATTCTTTTCTGTTAAAATCCTAACAATAATCCAGGTTACACATTCTCCAGGCAATCCTGGCAGCTAAGTGGACCAGACAGACAGAGCTGGAGGAGAAGGAAAAATGAGCAACCATTTTATGTCTTCGAGCACGTGTAATAAAAATATCTATTAACTCCAGCACACAGGTCAGATTTCCTTTAATTACAATATTGGAAAGAGGAACACCTGAAAGAGCAGTGTCACACATGAGATCAGGCTCCCCCTGCACGAGGAGTGCAAGGTACTATTGATTAATGCACTACTGCAGATGGAGGGACTGTTCTGATCCATTTGGCCAAATCACTGCAGGAGCAGGTAATAAGTTGCACAGGTATAAATTGCCCCCAGCACTCCGGTGTGCAGACAGGTTCACCTCACAAAAGAATACTCACAGCAGTAAAAAAAAAAAAAAAAAAAAAAAAAAAATCCAATAAGTGCTTAAAAATCCAAAGACATGATACTACTTGGGGAAAGAAAAAAAAAAAGAGGGGGAAAAAAATCCCCTCTAAGGCTTGATACCTTGACAACCAACAGGTAATATTTTGCTTTTATTGTCTACAAAGTAATGAGAAAGTGAGAAGAGCTGTGGGTGTGGGTGTCTGAGTGAGCTGCTTTAGCACAGGACTGAGGCACTGCAAGGTGCAGCAGGACTGACACCGCCTCACTTGAGGTCTCCCAGTGCTTGATAACTGCAGTGGCAGCACAGATGCCAACCACTGCCAGCTCTCCCTGGGCAAGGTCCATCCCCAGTGAGCTGGTTCCCCTGCCCAGCACCACAGCTGGTGCTTCAGGGCAGACAAAAATCCCACACACAGCTCCTACCACAGCAGAGCAGCTGCACAGTTCCCATGAGAATTTCCTCCCGGACCCTCTGAAGAGCAGTTTTTTCCCAGTTCATTATTAATCTTCCATCTGTCATCTCCAGAAGAGCTGGGGTGTGCTGTGCTGGCTGCAGAACCATGACCTGCTTCTCCAAATGCTCGTGGCAGGTGATGGAGTTGTCCCACTGTTCACCTGGCAAGCTGCACCTGCAGGGTGGCTTGCTGGATGTGGGCATCTCCAGCACTTTTGGAGTCAGGCCCAACAGGGCTCATCATAGACCATTCCTTCCACACAATCAGATGTCAAGATACTATTTTTTAAGTATCTTTGGCCTTTGCACCACAGGTACAAACCAGAGACTGCTTCCTCTCTGCTGGTCCCTGTGCCACACATGGAACAGGGCTGTCAGTAGGAACGCAGCTCTGCTTGGGTCTCTGCCCCTCAGGCTGCACTTACTCCATCACCTTTTGTGTGACCCAAATAATCTGTTCTTCAGAGCCCTACGAGAGCTGCTGCCACATGCTCAGGACAGAGCAAAGTGGGGGGACTCCTATTTTATTCCCTTTGAGTCTAACAGAGATCGAAGCTTTCAAGAGGAAGAGACCAAAAGAGAGACAGAAAGGAGAAAAGAGGAATTTTAAACCACCTTAGGAGATTTGGAAGTTGGCTTTTCTGTACATACCTCAAGCATAATTCACCTCGACTTCCTTCAGCTCATCAGCTGAACTGGAGGAGACTGACTCAGACCCCAGCAGGGGCTGCAGCTCTTCCCAAGGGACAGCTCCCACCTCTGCTCCCTGTGACCATGGACAGGACCCAGAAAACAACTGGAGCTGTGCCAGGAGAGGGTCAGGTTGGATCTCAGGGAAAGGTTCTTCCCCCAGAGGGTGCTGGGCACTGCCCAGGCTCCCCAGGGAATGGGCACGGCCCCGAGGCTGCCAGAGCTCCAGGAGTGTTTGGACACCGATCCCAGGGACAGGGTGGGATTGTTGGGGTGTCTGTGCAGGGCCAGGGGCTGGACTGATGATCCCTGGGGGTCCCTTCCAACTCAGGACATTTTAGGATTCTGTGAACTAAGGGCTAGGTCTGACACAAGTCACTATTAATGGCATCTAATCCCAATGCATCTCATAGACAAAAGCAAGCTCCAAAGTTTTTGCTTCTGTCTATGTTTTGAACAAATCTGAATGCACTGGCCACCCACCTGGAGCATTGTGGGCTTTGCAAAACAAACAACTTCCATGAGATTTTTGCTCTCATTGTTTTAGTGCACAGGACAGAAGAAATCCCGGGACAGCTTTGTGCTCCCGGCTCCCTTTTATGGAGGGAGCACCTATGAATGAGAGCACCTTCTCCCTGCAAACAGAGGCCCTGGAGCAGAGGCACCTGGGGCTGCAGTGCCATAGGGTGCCCGGGGTGCTCCATGTGTCACGGGAGCAGGGACAGGGCTGTGTCTGGGTGTATCCCAGGAGGCAGAGAGAGGCAGGGATGCCTGACCCCACCAGGGCAAGGGAGGAGCATGTCCAGCACCTCACAGCCTCGGCCCCTCTGCAGGCCCTGCTGCCCACATCCACTGTGGGAAGGGTTTGGTTTCCAGAGGGGAAACACCCTGGGGAAAGACTGCACATCCACCAGGGAAACAGCCTCCTTGGAAGATAACTGTCATTAGCAGCCGAGTTGCCTCACCTCTGCCCTTTGCAGGAGAGAAAGAAACATCCCCAGGAGCACCTCGGCGGAGCAGAGCCTGTGGCACATTCCACCTCATGCGTATCTTGTTTATTCTAAGTGGAGCTACAAATCTGTCGAGTGAGCATTTTGTTTTGATTAAAAATTAATAGCTGCTTTTGACCCAGGTGGATTAATTTCACTTTCACTGAGTATCAAGTTAATTGACACAAACTACTGTCAGGTGAAAGAACCAATTAACAAACTGTGAGGAGGACTCATCTCCCCCTCCCTTCTCCTCTCCCCCAAATGTTGTTTTGACTGAAGGGTTTTTTTTTCCTTTTAATAGAAAAATTTTATCTCAGCAGAATGAGATTAATTACTTAACAAACAGAGGAACAAAAGGACTGGAGGGTGGGGTACTCCCTCCCTCAGAGCCCAGATGCACTAGCAGGATGCTGCAGAGCAGGGCTGGAAAAGGAGCCCTGCTCCTGCCTCTACCCTTGCTAGGGCTTGTTCTCACCAATTAACTGCCACTTCCAAGATTATCAGTCACTGGGGTGGGAGCATGGCTGTGGCTCGTTGCAGTTTGGCAGAAATCCTTGGTAAGGTCCCCAGGACACGACAGCAAGGTCACTGGAACAGAGAGGGGCAGGAGCAGCATGAGCCACACAAACATCTCCTGTTCTCAGGTTTTATATTTAAATCAGAAGTTTTCTGCAGCAATGCATTATGGATAGGAGCACATAGCAGCCTACGAAAATCAAAGTAGCTCCTTATTTAATGTCTGTTAAATGTAAGCCAGCCCAGGCTCTGCTGGTTGAGCTTTAGGGGTTGTGTTCCAGAGCCTGGAACGGGGAATGGCTGGCTGGCAGGCAGGGCTGGCAGAAGGGCTGGTGCTTGGCCAGCGTTTGGAGCAGCACCATGTGATCCATGGCAGAGAACTGGACATGTGCTTCCAGTTTCCAGGCTGTCAGCACGGCTCTGAGGAACTTAGGGGTACATTTTCTGTAAGCAAAGTGACTTAGGCTTTCAAGTATCACTTTCAAACTGTCTTGTGCTAGAGAAGGTAAATCCCTGCAGGAAGGAGGAGGCACAAAAAGCATGTTGGGTATGCAACTCCATTAAAATCAAAACTAGTTGGGCTGCCTGATTTGCTTATGCCCTTCTAAAAATCCCCTAGGAAACTTATTTACATCTCCAGGCATCCAAATGCCATCCAAAAACCTTGTCCTTCAGAATTCACGTGATTTGGACATCTAAACATTGTGTGTCTATTAAGAAAATTAAATATAGTCTCCTAAATTGTCTGTCTGGGTTTAAAAATCCATTCCAAGCTGCTAATGCTGTGGCTTAAGTTTTATTATAGAAGTTGCTTAACTAGGCAAATATTTTCCCTTATATATATTTTTCCTTTACTTACAGAACCCATAGCACTTCATTTATCCTCCTGAGACTGTTTGTTCAAATCATTCTTTTACATCCTTAGCCACTATTCTACCCCAGGGACCAGCTACAAGCTTTTCCCATTATTAATTTTTTATTCAAAGAAACAGCTAGAAAATGTATTAAGGGGGAGGAGAAGGAGAGAGGGAGAAAAGGAAGAAAAGAGAGAGAGACAGCCTTTTTGTAGCACCAAACAGGACAGATTTTGCCCAGACCAGCCCAGCTGGCCTCCTCCTTCACTGGGACCTCATATTCTTTCTTGCACCTCTGAAAACCTTTCCCAAATGCTGTTTTCCCCATCTGGTAATGATGTGCACTACTGCAGAAGGGAGAAGCCCAGTTTTGGTCTCTGCAAAGGGAAAGCACCGACTGTGAGCTCCTCAGATACACAGATCTTGAATTTATATACGAACACAATGAGAAGGCTAAAAGAAACATCTAAATAAAGGTGTGAAATACCTACAACAGTGACAGAAAGGGTTTGCAATAAGCTAAAATGGGCGCATGCAAAAGTTCCCCTGCCCAGAGGGGGCCTGGCTGCCCCCAGCCTTTTTGTAGCACCATCAATTCATTAGCAGAGCTGTGCCTGAAAACCCTGCCACTGCACCACGTGTGTCCACTCATTACCTGTGGGCCTCCAGTGATCATCTGCTGGTGAAGGACTACAAACATACCTGGCTGCTCTGACATACAGAGAACCAAGAGAAAATGAAGGGAGGAAATTGCAATTCAATTCAGTGCATATGGAGAATAAAGAGCCATCGTTTCATATGCACTGGCTTATTCTTGCCTTTGGTTTATGTTAAAAAATATACAGTATTAGCTGCCCTTTCCTCTGGGGAAATGAGCAGCATAGGTAATGGAAGCCAATAAAGAACTGTCATGTCTTACTGCAATCTATCTACATTTAGGTGATTCCTGTTCTGTCCCACATCTGACCAAGGGGGAAAAGCAATTGTTCAAACGAAACCAGGTGACAAATCCTCCCAATCATTTCTTCCCTTCATGTCTTCACAATCAGAACACTGAGCTGAAAAACCACAAAGATATCTCAGCATTAAGCATTTCAACACTCCTGGGAAAAGCTTAACATAAGGTAACAAACCCACAAAGGATCCCACATTTCTGAGAGGACATCAGATGAGATCTGGCTGGCTACTGAATATTAAAAGATACACACAAAACCACCTGCAGATGAATTTGCCATAGCATAACCCTTCTTACGACAGACCGCAGTGGTTACACTGCCATCACCTTCTTTCAGACTTTTAAACTACAAGTGATTCATGTTCGAATGTGCAAAGAGAGCTAAGATGCTGGATTTGTTAGGAGCAAGACCAGGAGAGATTTGCTCTGCCTGGGAGAAGTGCAGTTCATGAGATGGATTGCAGGTTTTACTCCCCTGCCCATCACAGCCTCTTCCCTGTTAACTGTCCTGACACCTGAGCAAGGGCACTGAGATAATTTTTTATCCCAGATATAAAAATGGGGCAAGAACAAACATGCTCAGGTTTTCAATCGGGTTTTAGCCAGGAAGTCTGGCAGTGTGACCTGAACTGTGACTGTCCAAGGGACACAAATGACACAGCCCTGGCAATTCAAATTTCAGGAGCCCCTCCACTGACTACAAATTAAAGGAAAGGGTCAACTTCATTTAGCACTGACTTCTGTCTTCATTTCATGCTCAGAGGATGCACTCAGGCTAGAGCCTTAGCTGATGCAAATCAAGAAAGCTCAGTAGCAATCAGTGCTGGACTGATTTATAACAACTGCAAGTCTAGCCCCTTACAAGGTCAATATTAGCAAAAGAAAGAAGGGAATGTGATGGTACTTATTGTGGATTTTAAAGCAAGACACTCCACAGCGGGGGAAGGAGCACCTCACATGGGAATCTTTCATTAGGCTTTTATGGTGGTGGGAAATCACACACACTAGAATATGAACCTGTAACTAACTAAAGTAACTAATTAAAGAGCTCTTCAAAATGTGCTTTATCTTGAATTCCCTTTTTCCTGCTTCACTGTTTCATTGTTCTTCATGTCCTTAGAAATTTATCCAAGTCCTGTAGGCAGCAATCAGTTAAATCACCGATGGTGGTTTATTGCTCAGCATATTGCTGGGGCCTTCTGCCTCTCAGTCTCTTACAAACGTAAATTAGGAATTCTGCACTTGTGAAAATGTGCTCAGGAGTTTTATTACACAGTGATTCCTGCAAAAAGGTGAAATAAAGTGTCTGTCACTACAACTGCTTCTCAACTGGTACTGAAATTAATTATTTCCACCCCTCTCCGTTATTCACCACCTTTACTGAAATCCAGAAAAGTGCAGTAGCTGGTCGTTATCTAAAAGAGAAAAAAAGGCTTTAACAACATCTACAGATAAGCATGAATGCCTCCTGCTAGAGGAATCTCTTCCTGACTAGTTCTGATATTTCAGGTAAGTGGAATCACTTGTCTGATTAGCTGTGGCCTGGAATCTTTTGCTGCTGCTGAGTCCTGAGTAAGCAGTCACATGAAAAAGCCCTGAAGTTCTTAAATAAGAATCCCTAGGAAGCCTCCTTTAACTGATTTACTTCACTTGGATGGCAGAGGTAAAATTATCTGGTGGGACCCAGAGGAATCAGTGACGATCCACAATCCCGACCAGCTGAGCTGCTGCCATGGTCAGATTCCAGCCTGGATGGCACAGGAAATATTCCTTCTACAGCACCCACCTGATACATCCATCCCTGCACAAGTGTTCCAGAACACAATTTAACTGAGGTGTGCGTGTGAAATGAGTTTCTTTGTTTTACAGCACAAGTTCTTGAGATGAGATTGAAGCCAACCCCCAGCTTACTTTATGTGCATTTTTCCTAGGTATGCAGACTACAGTTTATAGTGAGAACAGACATTTGAGATGAAAAGAATGTGGGAAACACAGAAATTACTACAGCTTGTATTTCACTTTTATGTTATATCCCAGCTTTTCAAATTAAAAACCAGACAAACAAAAAAGCCCCAACCACTACAACAGTTTTTTGCTATTCTTTTTGTAGTTACTGGCAGTGGCAAAAGTATGAGATCACACCTTTAAAATTGTTCTCCCTCACCTGGAAGCAGATTGGCACCTCTGCCATTTCAGAGATCCTCTTCCTGTTAATAAAAAGGCAATTTCTTTGGGTAACAAAGCCATGGACTTCTGGCAGTAAGCCAGGAAGCTTAAAGAGAAACCTTGAATTCTGCAAACATAATAGACAAGGGACTCAGCTTAAGAAAAGATTTCATCTATCAACTAACAAGAGGCTGGGGTCATGAAGTAGGGTATTCTTTATACTTGAGAGACCAAGCTAAAAGTCTTAAAAATGTACAAGGAAATGCTGGCTGGAATGTTCTCTCTGTGTAACAGGCTGAGCTTCCAGGAGGCTTATCATTCCTCCTGACAGTCTGACAGGACTGTGTAATACAGAGGTTTAGCAGTGTGGGCAGGTTAAATTATACTAGGCAGGAGAAATCATTTCAATGTGAATTGAAGCGTTTACTCTTGTCCACTTCCAGCTCCAGCTTGTTATTCTCTGCAGCCCACAGCTTCATGTTTTTAACAGGAAAGCTTCATTTTGAAGTGGATGTTACACAGGGGGTGCTTTGGTTCTAGGATTTGCTGTTTACTCACAAAACATCCTTAACACACCACTTAAGTGTGACTTGGTTCCTGCTCATCTAGTAATTTTCTATGTATATTTCTATGTATTATTCTAAGTATTCTGTGTATTATTCTTTAACGTATTTAGCTGGTATGGCAAATATTGTGGTAAACAGATTATATATTGAGCAATATGGTTACGGGAAGTTTTGACTAAACCTCGGTGAATTTATATAGAGAAAATAGTCTTATGAATAAGAATGAACTTCCAGAAAAACGTGCCATTCCCCTGTGAAAAAAGGCAGAGTAAAGAGCATTTTCAGCTTCAGTCCTTCATTCCTACTGGAAAAATACACAACACTGCTCAGCTCAGCCTCCTCAGCCTATTTTCATGGAGTCACAGAGAACACTCTGGTTTTTCTCCCTGTCTCAGAAGTCCAAGGCATCGACTGTTCTGCTTTTCCAGAGTGATGCAATCCACCCCCAGCACAGCCCAAATGACACACAGCCATTGTCCCTAAATCTAGGAAGGAAACCAGTCCATATAACGCCTGTGTTTAAAGAAATGCCTAAAGAAATACTGCTGGACTTGTGTCCCTGGAGCACTGTGGCCATTTTGAGCTGTGAAGCATCAGATGGAACTAGAAGATCTTTAAGGTCCCTTCCAATCCAAACCATTCTGTGTTCCTCAGTGTCTGTAAAGTAGGGTGACCCCTATTCCCAATGGAAATTTTGTGTCATTAGCACTTTAGAATAAGTGGACACTAATTAATGATAAATTACAATAAAATTTATACTGGATTACATACAGCATCTGCATTAGTAGCCAATGAGTCCATTCTGATTAATGTTACCACAGGAAGTAGCAGGGACTGTGTAATGATTTGCTACAGCAGCTCACTGAAAGCTCTTATGTCAGGTTTCCCATTAACAAAAACAAGCAATAAATTACTTAAAGACAATCATTAATTTAAATAAGTATTTTGTAACCGTACATATGAATCAGGCACAGAAAATAAGTGTAGAAAGTGTCCCAGTTGTCACATCATCTAAACCCCCAAGAATGCACTGTGCCAAGTGGTCCTCTCATTTTGCTGCCCCAGGAGCCCCAGAAATCACATACTGGGCCAAGAATCGCAGATTCAGGCATCCCACTCTGGATTTTAAGGGGGTGAATCCTAAAAGGCACCAGTCTTACAGAGGCCTGTCAGACCCGTGGGCAGGGCAGGAACCCACTCCAGCCCTGGGACAGGCCCTGTGAGCAAACCTGACAGGTCCCACAGTGCAGTCTTCGCTTCAGAGAACACTTGCTGGGGATGAGAGCAACTAGCATCAGAGGATCCTGATGATTTCTGATACCAGGGACCACTACTGGTCTTCAGAATGTCCTGGAGAACACCCTGACCCTCACACAACCTGTCCCCTCGGCACTCGGGGCAGCGATGCACCAAGGCCCCCGGGTTCACAAGCAAAGCACGAATCACCATCAGGAGCCACTAAACTAAGAAATAACACAAAGCAAAACCAGAAAAAAACCACAGAAACTCCTGATTGCTGGGCATGGGATCTAGGAGACCTGTATTTCCTGACATGAATGATATATTTATTCATGGGGAAGAGGGTGGAACAAGATGATCTTTAATGTCCCTTCCAACCCAAACCATTTCCTATTCAAAGTTTTCAATTTTTTGTATTTAATTCCTCCTTATTTTCACACAATCTCATTTATTTTCATCAAACGATTTGGGAGTAAGGATGGTTTCTGTGTGTCTGTCTGCACTGGGCATAGGTCCACAGAAATTCAGTGTGGACAGGGTTTCTGAGGGCTGCTGCAGGAAACAGCAATACAAAAACAGTAGAACACTACTTGGATTTCAGGCTTCTGTTGTTGAATGTCTCCTGTCTTGAACCTTATGTTTACACTGAAATGGAGCCACAAACAAAGACCATGTAAGGAGTAAGGTCAGAGCTGCCGTTGTTCTTGGACCAGGAAAGAGAAACAGAAGCTCTGCAGTGATCCTAGGGAAGTCTGATGGAGCCGCTCTTCCATCGCATTTTTGATGACACACGGTAACTACCATCTTCCAGCACGTTCGTGTTTTCCTGGGAGTACAAGATGCTATGGATTTCTGCCATATTCAAAACACCTGCCCATCCTTGTAGAGCCCCCTAACAGTGACCCCATCCAGCCCGCAGCCCTCCTGCCCTGCTGTGGGCACTGGCACCATCAGCAAAGTGACCCTGGGAGCGTGAGCAAGAGCAGGGGCTGCACTGCACAGGGCTGGCAGCACTTCTGCCTCTTCAGCTCCGGGCAGTGGAGGGGCTGGAAGGGTTTTACACAAGGCTCTCAGCTCCCATGAGCAGGTAAACTCGGAAGCAGGATGGCCTCAGCAGGGCAGTAGTCTGAGGTGATGAACACCCCTCACTCCATGATGGACGGAGCTGCAGCCACGAGGTTTCCTGAACCAGAGACCATCACAAAGAAGAAGGAACAGATTCACAGGGTGCTGCACTGAGCTCACATCAGTGCCTGAGACAAACCCAGTTACTGGGAGCTTAAATACTCCTGCACGCCAGGAACAAAGCAGGGCACAGGAAGAGAAACACGTGAACTGGGAGGCTGGATGGTTCCCGGCACTGCCCAGCAGCGTGTGCCTCCCCAGGGGCACCCGAGTGGGGCTGACCCCGGCCTGTCCCACATCTTAGCCCTCTGCTCTGAACTAGCTGACACCTCTCCTCGTCTCCTCTCCTCATCATGATTTTGCAAAACCAAACGAAAAACAAATCTGTAAATGCATTAACAGGAATCCCCCACAGTGTCCTGGCATCATATAAAAATGCCATCAGAAACCAAGTTTTCCAAATGAGGTTACTTGTAAACATTTGGCATGTACAGTCCAAAATTCACCTCTCTGTCCTCCTTCCCAGTCTCTGGCTGAGAATTTGTGCTCAGTGGGCAACTCAGAGCCAATAAAGCAGCCATCTATCAACCCCTGAAACAAACTGTACGACCCATGTGTTGGCAGAAGTTCACAGTTTGAAAACGTTTCATGTCTTACTTGTTCCTAGAACAGCCCCTTTCTCTCAGATTATTATAGACTATCACTCATTCTTCAGTTTGTCTAGGATCTGCTAAATGTTTCTCTATAAATTCACCACTTGCACATTCACAGCCATGCATTAACTGCTCGTTGTTTCCCTGAAAGTAAGGAATTTGATATGATACATAAGTCACCATAAACTCTACAGGATTAAGTGAGTTATTGCATCTTACAGGACAACTGGTTCCTACAAATGATACCCTGGAAAATGACATTATCGCTCAGTGATTTGGTTCAATCTGATTGCTACAGTTAATGTAATAACGTAACTCAATTAGGATGCTTTTGTTATGAATGAACAACCTTGTTTAATATTGTGTGCCTGTCCAGAGTCAGCTGAAATGGGATGTTGAGGCAGCCTGCAAAGCCCAGAAAATCAGTGGTGCATTTTCAGGAGAGAGATCAGCATGAATTAGAAAGCCCAGGCAATTTTTAAAGACACAAAGGTCTTCTTGGTGTTTCCCACTAACAGAAAATTACAAACCAGGCATCTTTGTAATGCCTGAAAGTGAATCCAGACTTTTCACCGAGGTCACAGAAAGGCTTGCAAGAGTCAGTGCACACAGGCTGACCCTCATGGCCAAAGCAAAGCACATCAGGTTCACCTTAAGCCAATCCTTCCACGCTCTCAGCTCCCCAGTAGCTCCCACTGTGCAGACCAGTAGCCACATCATGGTGTGCCGACACTGGGAGCCTGGGAGAACCCACCAGTTGTCAGATAAACTTGTTTTGAGCTTTTCGTGTTTTCCTGTGTGGTGCCTTTCCGAGATGCTTCCAGCACACTCATGGAATTCCCCACCAACACCAGCCAGGGTCAGGCACTCTTGCATTGCTTGCACATCTGCTTTTCTAAAAACTCCCACTCCCTGACTCTCAAACATCTCTGCCTGCTCTACCCTCTGGAGCCTTCTCCTCCCAACAAAGAACCCAGGGGTTCATTGGGGGGTGACAGAGCAGGCAGAGACTCTAGGAGAAGGGGTTCCCTTGGCTGGCAATGCCAGGAGGGAGGAGGGAGGGAGAGGTTTTGCCAAACCTGCCCTGGATTAACAGAAGATGAAAGCCCAGAATGATCCTTACTCTGCTGGTAGCTGCAGGTCCAACTCTAACTCAAACCATGTGTTATTCTCTTCACTTCTGCCCTGTTTGGGAATTTCTGGAATCCAAGAGACACGGTAGCTGTGTTATACCACTTCCAGGTTCACAATACCCTGCCTGAGCCACACGGAGAGAAGTATTTAGAGAACCAGCACGGTCCTTGCTGGAATCCTTCTCAATTCATCAGTGCATGCATTTAATTTCCTGTCTCCTTGTTTTCAGCCTGTCCTTGGACATGTTTGTGAGAAACCTGAGACGGTTACATGTGTTGTGGCCTCCAAGACTATTAAAACCATGAAATAATTGCCATAACTTTGTTTCATATATTTTTTTTTCTTCTCTTTCTAAAGAAACCTCCAAAGAAATGTCTCACCTTCTCAGTTCTCAATCCCAAGCCCTTTTTCTTTTCAAGGAAAAGTAAGAACAGACATTCAGGAATGGGGAGCATGCCTCATACATGATTATCAAACATGATCTGTTATGAAAAACAGATGTTATTCAAGAGCACAAAGTGTATATGAATATTATGCTTGAATAACATATAGTCCTTAAAGAACACTTTGTATAACCTAGATATGTTTGGCCATGGCCAAACTCCAAGATCCACAGATTGAATTTCTGTCTGTCTCCACACACACAGACCATACGTGCCCACTCATCAATACCATTAACACACCTCCAAAGCTCAGACCTAACCAACAGCAGCTCCATGGGGGTGTGGTGATCACAAGAATTGGGCCAGCACCTTTCAGGACACAGATTTCCTTTCAGGACATTCCATCTTACTTTTGCGTGGGAGGTTTACAGACACTTGTGCAAAATAACAGACTCACCTTCTCAATCTACTAAGAGATCTCAGTTCAAACATTCTAAATTAAGTTTAAAATTCTCATCTTTCAGGACAGAGAGAGCATGTGAGCACATGCACTGTGTGCACACACAGGCTCACACTTACATCTTCCCTGAGCTGAAATCACAACTTGCTTTGTGCAAGATCAGAAAACCACTCCGTGATTTCGCTCACTCTGCACCAGTGGCACCTGAAAGTGAAATTTTGCTTGGCATTCCCACGTACACCCTTCACGGAACCACTTTGATAAAAGTTTTGCTACATATGAAAAAGAAGATGTAACACTATAAAGTGAACAAGCAAAACTATCTATCATTTGGAATGTCTTTCTTGCTGTGATCTAAGCTGCTGGGAAGGCTTTAGGAATTTGCATGTTATCCTTAGAGATGTCTGAAACTCCTCTTCTGTTTCTTGTACAGCACTGAGCACAGCACCAGCTTTAATCTTTAATCTCTTCTTCTCTCCTTCCCTACCAAGTATCAAATCCCACAATCCAGGCACAGGTAAAACTCTTGGGCATAATAAAGTTTGGCTCCAAGCGTTGCAATTAGGATGGGAATATTTATTGCCAGGAACATGTTATACCAAAACAAACTCAAATCACATCCTGAAACTTGGCCCTAGATCATAGAAACAGAATGGTCTGGGCTGGAAGGGACCTTAAAACTTATCCAGTTCCATCCCCCTGCCATGCGCAGGGACACCTTCTGCTATCCCAGGGTGCTCCAAGCCCCATCCAACCTGGCTTGGACACTTCAGGAAAAGTGGAGTGCACCTCGGATGGCAGGATTGAACAGGGAAAGGTGGGGATTCAGAGACACTTTGGAATTGGAATGAGATGATCTTTAAGGTCCCTTCCAACACAAACCATTCCATGACTCAGTGAGCCCAGACAATCTTCCCCCGACAAGCCCATGGGCTGCTCACCCCTATCCGTTTTCTCATCTCACAGTGACTACAAATGCAATTAAACACTTTAAAAGACAAAACAAAAAAGCTAAACAAATAAAACTGAGGTTGTTCCATTCTTCCTCCATCTGCTAATTCACACAACAACAGAATGAGGACAGAAGAGAACAACTTGGAGGATTTCAAACACACGCAATCCCTGATTGCCTTACAGAAACACGCTCTATAATTATGTACCTTTTGCCTGAAATTATTATAGATATTAGTGCTGCTGTGGGGAGGAGAGCTTGTGGGCAGCCCAGACGTGTGTTGTAGATATTTATAAAACTACCAGGAGGCTGCAATAAAATTATCATGGGGTATATATTAGGCTTTTTCAAAAAGCATTTAAAACCACTACTATGTTCAATTTAACCTCTCCCCCAAGTTTCCTCAGCACACATTCCTCTGTATAGCTATACCTCTAATTTGGAATGTCAATATATATAAACAGACACATTGCAAATAATGTACATCTCTATAAACAGATATGTTCAATGAAAGCAATGTCTATGATTTTCATAGTAGGCATGTGTATACATGAAAATACCTGCTGCAAAATGATATACATGTAGATAAGCTATGGCTGGTATTCTAAGGTCCTGTACGAGAACAGTAATTGCTTACATAAAAATAATAAAAATTTAAAATACGGGATATAGGTTGGTTGCTGCTACAGGTGTAAACATGACTCTGCACATATGCACAGAGCAGAAAATGGAGTGCAACGTGAGCATACACTTATAACATCAGCATTTGCTGCACTTGCATATTTCATATTGGTTATGCATCATGCTCCATGCCTGTTACACATTTAACGTGTACAATTCCACAACCCTGGATGCTTTTTGCTATCAGTTTGAATTTTCATACAATGGTTTTATTTTTATCCCCACAAGACAGCCTGCAAATGACACTTTTTAAGCCCTGATGGCTGAGCAGTGTCTCAAGACACTGATGTGACAGTACTGGGACCTCCAACGTGCCGGGGACCCTCGGAGGGGCATCTGTGCCAACCTGCCCTCCCCTACTCCAGTTCTGCATTGTTTACTCACTGCCAGGAGCTGGGCTAAAGCCCGGGGGAGAGCAAAACCTGTTTGGGCCATTGACATTGAGTATCCTTGGTGCAGCAAGTCAGGACCTCGGAGGTATCCATCATTCTGGCTGCCTGGAGGCAGGCTGGAGCCAAGGAACTTGCCTGAGCAGCTAGTAAAATTTTAATGCACTCTGTAGTGTGGTCATGTCATACTCAGTTATGGCAAATAATCCCAGATGCCTGCAGAGGTAAAATGGAGCTGTAATGTGCTTGCCTCCTAACCCGAGCTGACAGCAATGATGTACGACTACCATTAGCGGAAAATATCACTTCAACTAACCCATGATCCAGCTCCGCTAAGGGTCACATTATCCATGAGGAACAAATTACACTCCCAAAGTAAATACAAATTTTCTACACGAAATGGGTACAAAAAAGGGAAGGGGAGCGGGGCGGGGGAGAGGGCAGGAGCGCGCGTTCCCTGTGACAGCGCTGCCGACACCGCGGTGACAAAGGACGGGCCGGAGGCGGCGCGGCCGGCCCGGAGCGCCCCACGCCTGCCGAGCGCCCCATCCTTCACAGCAAACGCGCTCGGCTCCCGCTTTATTGCCGCTCTAACTGTGGGGACCCTCTGCGTGGCACATCAAATGAATAAAAAGGAGCCTTATCTTCCCTCCTAATGGGCCTTAAACAGTAAGAAATGCTTCCTGATTGCCGGAGCCTCGCTAGCACGGGAAGGCTGGGTGATCTTTCACCCTTGGGGCAAGTTTAAGGTGCCGCGTTTTCCAGAGTTAAAAAGACAACACCTGGACAAATACGCAGCGTAAATCGCCCTTGTGGGAAACATCCCGGCTTCGCAGAAACAGTTTTTGGAATAATACTGAGAAACGATTTCTCTAATCCTACCCTTAGCCAAAGTAAATACATGCCAAACAGTAAGACAGCAGTATCCCATGACCTGAAGTAATTGATTAAAGTTGGGTTCTCAGCCACTGTTTCCCCTGGTTTGCCAAACGTGGTGGTTGGTAGCCACCATCCAAGGAGTTTTCCGAGTATCTGGCGCCCTCGAGACCAACGCTTTGCCCTTCCTGGAGCACAGAGGGGCTGAACGGCCTGACAGCTTCTCAGCCTTTCTGTGCCACAGAAACACCCTGTGCCCACAGAACCCAGAGAGATGTGATCTGGGGAGGGCAGGATCCCCCCACCAACCCCCTGGAGATCCCACCTAAAAGCCTATATTGCAGCCAGCCCCCCTCAGGAACCTCAGCGCCTTCCAACCCCACGGGAACTCTTCTCCGGGGGTTTCTTGCTGTTCCCTGGCTGGGAGAGACAGGGAGCATCTCACACAACCTAAGGCCACACACCAGTTTCTTTCTTCTTCTTACTAGACTGGAGACGACACACTTTACATTTTGAAGCTTTCCTCTAAAAAGCACCCCCAGTCTCCCTTTACCTGCACCCATGGCTGAGAAGGGTGAAGAACGGGATGAAAAATACCCCAGCTCTGATGACAGGCCCTTCTTTCAACAGCTCAATAAACGCTCAGAGTTCCCTTTATGGCTAAAATTTCTCAGACCAGGTAAACTGTAATTTATTATTTATATTCCAGCAGTGCATAAACGCCAAATGGAAACCCTGGTAGAGTTTTAAACTGTGAGAAGAGTGGAGATATTACTGTAGCACTGTATGGCCGTGGTGGTGGCTGGGTACAAGTGTAGCTGGCTCCCAGCTGTCTCTCTGCCACAGCCCTGGCCCCATCCAGGGGGATGTTTTTCCCTCGAAGTGCTACCAAAACTCTTCCTTCCTTCATTCCTCCCAGGGGTGAGGAAAAAATATCCCAAATACAGTTTTGTTTCCAAGCACCCTACTAAAAAAATCCCAAACTGATGCAACTGCCCACATGAGAGTGGATTGCACCCATTTATAAATGTAATCCTTTGGATATAAGGTGACATAAAGCAATTTCACCACCATTTAATCCATTTATGACGAAGCTTTTGCAGAATGCACAGAACACAGCCCTGTGCAAAGCAGCTGCTTACTTCGGCCTTCTGTTTTCCAGCACAGTTTGTGGTGGGCTTGCTCTGGGTTCTTCCTGTTCCCCTGGAAAGGACAATTTGCTGTGTCCTGCACATGCTTTGGAGTGGAGAGGACATGGAGCAGCTCTGCCCCAGCTGAGCAGGATGCTCTGTGCATTCAGCAGAGACCCTCCAGGTCTGCAGGGCAGGAGGAAATGGCTCCTCAAGTTCATGAACAACAAACTGCATTTATCCAGGGCTACGGACTGACACAGTTTTAGCAGGCCCTTCCCAAGTCCCTCTTAGGTTTCTCAGAGCATTTATTACTACTTAAGTCAGTTGAGTTTGCAAAGTTGGAAAGATCTACAAACAAACACACAAACATATAAACACTTGTATGTGTTTAACCACCAAACACTAAAGTGTGGCCTGTGCAATAAACTGGGAGACACACATCTGCCAAAATGCTACTCCAAAATGTCTCTCCGAACTCCACACACAAAATAATTGGCCAAAAGCACTGCAGAAACGTGTAGCAAGTGCAGGTGTGAATGCTTCGGTGTGGGTATAGGTACACACAAATAGCTGTCCCTTTTATCTGGGCATGGCAGAGTAATTTATGGTGTCACCCATGCCATTCTTTGGTTTGTACCTGCTTTATAAGCAATCAGATGTATCATCGTTATCATTAAAAATAATCTGATTCAAGAAAGATCATTCTTCAGCTCTCTTGGTGCTTTTAATGGCACAGTACTTTTCTCTTCAAAGAAGAAAATTTTCTTTCAAAGAGAAAAATAATGAAGCAACACACTCCCACCAGCACAGGCTCTTTGGCAAGCACAACACCCACTCATTCTAATCCCAGTCCCTCCCCTTTGTTACTCTCCTCCTCTGAGCAGATGCCAACACCCAGCACATTTAGCCACTGGTTTGACCGAGCTCTGTCCTCCCTCCCCATCCCACACCAGGGGCACCAAAGCTGAGCCTATTTCAGCAGGGACACTTGGGTTGCAGCCAGGACCAGCCAGACACTGCTGGGCCCTGGGAGACCACGTTCCAGTGGGATTTAAGAGCCTCATAACTGATTGGGTACTCCTGAGATAAACAAAGAACTAAGGCATCAATAGTGATGTTTTTTCAGGTTGCACATCCTATCAAAGTTGGATACAACTCCAGCCAGAAGCAGCTCTGCTCTGTGTACACTGCAAAGCAGCTCCCTTGATCAATGAAGTATTTTCCTAAGAAGTGAAAAATCACTCAAGTGCCTCAGATTGAGCCTTTAATTTTAAAGTTAAACAGAGTGGTGAGAGGAAATGGTAAAGATGGAGAATAAAACAGGACCTCATTTCTTACCTCATCTTTAGCACCTGACTTCCTTATCAGAGCTCTTTGTATGTCTTTTCCAAACAAGATTTCCTTTGATTTCCAGAAGACAAACTTTGTGTTTCCACTTATGTTTTTCATGTTGTATTAATTACCATGGGTATAATTTTAAAGACTGTATCGAGATATCAAAAGATAATACAGTTGCACTTAAATTTGTCAGCTGTGCAATAGCTTGTCCTAATTTTAGATTATCAGCTCTGGAGACCTGCTCAAAGAGTAAGATTGACAGACTTTTTAATGGAGAAAATCGGAGTTCCCCTGGGATCCATACTTTTTTCTGATTCAGTAAGAAATCCCAGTGGCATTTGCTGAAAGGATCCCAGGATGGAAAATGACATCTCTCTAAGAATTAGTGCTTCTCCCTCTGATGCAAGTCTTCCAAATATACTCTCCTTCCACAGACATGTCTGCTACCTCTTCAGGCTTTTCAGCAACAGGAGGGTGAAATGTCTACTTTGAGTGCTCCAGTCCAGTCCTATGCGTCAAACTGAAGTGAAGGAGCATGAATCTGTATAAACAGACAAATTATCCACCCAAAATATGTCATTTAAAATTGAGATGCTGACACAGCCTTAGCTACAGCACGGCTAAGCAGGGGCTGCATCATTGTTTCAATTAAATATCCTTGTTTCTTCTTCCCGAGAAACCTCTGGAGAAATGTCTCATTTGAGGGCAGACACAGACAGAAAGTGGCTCTGTCTGTCAGCTCCCAATTAAAGGCTCGGGAAGACGGACTGGAGGCACAGCCATCACCTAACTGAGATCAGATATCAGCTGTGATTTACGTGGCCAGATAGGCACGGATCCAAGTCAGGAAAAAGGAATGTGACCAGACTGAGACACTGCCTTTGCCACTGTGCCACCCCTCGCTATCCAGCTGCTCCTCAGGCTCCCAGGTCCTGCCCACTCCTTCATTCTCCTGCTCACAGTGGCCTATCCAGTCAAGCTTGAACCAGCTCATCCTTCAGCCCCTCGATCTGTCACACAGCTTTCCTGATACTGATCTGCCATATCTTATTCAAAGGCACTGGTCTCTCTTTCTGGATTCCAGGTTCTATTTATTCTAGCAGAAATATGTACCGATATGCATCACTTCTACCTCTCATGGATCTCCTCTGGAGGATCAGTGTGGGTTTGCCCTCAAAAATCCTAAATGAAGCAAAATTGCTTCCTTTGCATTTTCTGAAGAGCAAGTACAGAATTGCTCTGCAGCAATTAACTCTACATTCTGTACACTACAGGTTATCAAAATCTGCAAGAAATAGTCCTAAAGAAAAGCAGATCTCCTCTTCCCAGAAACATTTCAGGCCAAGCTGTTTCTGGTGGGAGGAGCTCAACTCCACAATCCTCAGAACACACTGAGCGAGGTCCAACCAAGAGCAATTTGTCAATTCACTGCTAGAACAGCTCCACAGCTGGAGGCCAGTATCACCATGATGTCAGGCATTTGGGTAAAGGATCTTCAAACTTCTAATCCTGCTGAGCACCCTCAGCTCCCCTGGTTATTAATGAAAACTGAGGATGTTGGGCACTGCTGGTGAAATGATCCCTTGCACAGGATCCGGCATCCTCGCTTCTCCCAGTGCAGTGTGCTCGCAGGAAATTCTTGTCCTAAAAATGTTATTTTATTTAAAGCAGGAATTCAAAAATCTTCTGGGTCCTATTGAAAGAGATCTAAAAGATCCTGCCTGTCTGAAGAAAAGAAGTTTCTACTTGTCAGTTAAACAAAGGAATAACGCACAGCCTCCTTTATAGTGTGTACTTTACCTGTCATCCAACAGCCCATTATCACGTCACGGCAGAGTGCACTTTTCTACAGGTCACTTTGTTTAAAATGACATGGATAATGCACATGTCAGCGAGCTGACAGTCCCCACCGTCCTTCAGAGATAAAACCCAGCGACGAGCGCCTGTTCTTATCTGGGGTACATGCCTTGGTCTATCATCTAAGCCAGGCAGAACATGATTTCTCCAGAGAGCACTTTTTTCATTTCCTGATTTTAAGAAAATCAAATAAGCACCATTTGTCTTCATCTGAATATGCTTGACCTGCTCAAATGATGATGTCTCGCATTTTATAACAGGCTACATATGCTGAATTCAAATTAACAGCAGAACAAGGCCTTTAGATCTTTGCCTGGGCTGCCAGCACAGCCTGAATAAATATGCCAGGGTGAGCAGTCATCTCCTAGAACTGGGCCTGAGCTGTAGAGCTCAAAACTGGGTCTGGTTCTGACATTTGAAAAGCACTAAATTTTTAGGGATATTTGGATCTGCACAAAATCTCATTCCATTAGGGGGAAGACAAAAGAGAGATCACGGAGATGAAATACACATCTGGATTTTAAATCTGCCCACGCAAGTACTGGATATTCTGTGTGAGGTACAGTCTTGAGTCTCTCTCGTACTGTGTTGTGGAAACCATCCTGAACCAGCATCCCCCCTCCATCCCCAAAAGCTGCCTCTGCCTTTTTATACAGGAGTGCTGCAAGAGAAAAATACAGGGAAACAGGCAGAGGTTCCGCTCCATAAATGCTGCAGTGACAGGAAATTACACTTTTAGTTCTGGGTGCCATAAACATAGGAGCTGAAATTCAGTTTATCATCTTCCTCCGCATAAGGAACATCCTGAAAATGAATAATCACTTCACAGGATGGAATGTAATGGTAATGCATTAAAAATTCATATAGAAAAGTGCAGGTTAATATTCTGTGCAAAAACCCAACAAAACCTCCCCTTTCTGTTGTCACACTGATTAACTCCAGTGATTAGTTCTCTTATGCAAGGAAAATCATTGCATTTCAAAGTAAACAGCAGTTCTTTAACACAGTTAGCAAATTATTGAGGAACATGAGGAAAAAATCCTCTACTTGGGAAAAGAGCTGAAGGGCAAAGCTTTGGGAGTTACATACAGAACTGTTTGAGAACTTCCTTGGCTTCCTGTTACACAAACCCTGTAAAAAGTGATTAAATTCATGGAAGGTGATTTTTGTACTCATTGTTTCCCTCTGGATTTTACAGCATATTTGTACTTGGCTGTTGGATAAGCTGCACACCAGCATGGTCATCTCTCCTCTTCTTGGCTTGCCTTGGAGCTGCTTAACAGAACCACTCATGAAACTCTAACCAGTTCAACATTATTATAGGAACAATATTTTCTGACATTATTTTACCCTCCCCTGACTTCCATCCCCCAGTTTATCCAGGGAAAGAGGAGGCAAAAGTGATTACATTATCAGAACATCCCTTACGGCTCAACATACAAATAAAAATCACAAAATCCAGCCTGGAAATAAAGAAATTAGACCAGTTTTTCTGCGATGACCATTTCAGTTTTGCCAAAGAAAGGTTAGTCTGTTCACAACATAAAATAATGGATAAAAATATTCATCAGTGTGGATACCAGTTCTTCATTACTATTAGTCTTCTAAACAATAAACAGCATCAGAGACCATTGCCTGACTCTTTCAGCATTACATTTTTCTCCTTTCCCACTTAGAAACCCAAAATTATGGAGACAATTATCAGCAAGTTGTGTCACTTAACTTAATGTACAGTATCCAAATGTTGTTTTTAAAAAATAGATACATCAACCATAACACTTCAGTTGGAATTTGCAGGCCCTTGCCTGCAGAGAAGCAAAAAAGGCACTAACAGTGGTTAAATAACTGTGAAGAAGTGCAAATGTGAGGGCTACGAACAGACTCAGTTGCTGTTACAACTTCCAAGGGGAAGTGTAGCCA
This sequence comes from Rhagologus leucostigma, assembly GCA_013397725.1. Lineage (NCBI taxonomy): Eukaryota > Metazoa > Chordata > Aves > Passeriformes > Rhagologus > Rhagologus leucostigma. Next base: position 740,073 of record VZTD01004419.1, read on the forward strand.
TGGAAAGGGTTGGTCGTGAGACTGGTGTTCATAAACAACCCACACAAACTGTGGCATCAATATGCTTAAAGATGAACTGGGCAGCCTCCAAAATATTCATTAGAATTCTCTTTCCTTGGAGGTCTATTCCAAAATTAAATTAGAGACAGAAATTTTCTTTGTATAGAGATGCTTTAGATTAGTCCAAGAAGAGACTTTGAATAAGTAATAGATTAAGAGTAGTAAGGGAATCCAATAAATTAGTTTTGCTCCCTTACTGATTTTCTTTCTTACCTTTTCTTCTTGATCACTGTCGCTGTCACACTGAAACACAAAAAGAGAAAAAGCACAGGTAAGAGAAACTTGCTACAGCAAAAAAAAGGATAAAATATTTCTGTGAACAAGATGGGTGATAAACTCATAAATGTTGGACGTCACACCTGGAACCTTTAGGAACAAGTTCAGTTACTGTATGGGAGGAAACTTCCCCTCACTGCTGATGGGGAGGATACATTTGTGTGCTTGAATTATGAAAAAACTGCCCTGCACACACCAAAAGCCATTTGCCAAGCCCTCTGTCAGTTCAGCCCAGGGGCACAGGAGCTGATGGTGCAGGGGCACGTTCTGACTCCAAAACTGGATCAGGGAAGACGAAAAACAGTGTTTGAGGGCTGGTTTGTTTTCTTTGGGCGGCCAGTACTCCTCATGCTGGCTGCCAGTCCATCGGCTCCACGGGCTCCATGCAGCTGCCTCAGCTCTGCCCAGCCCAAAGAGAAGCATTTTGCAGGGCTGCTGTTTTCCAGGAACACACGGAAAGGTCACCCCATGGCTTTGCTTATGGCTGCTGAACTAAAGAATTCAGAGATCACAGGGGAAGCAAGAACATGCCACATTCACTGATTCCCTGAGGTTCTCCTGGAGTAGCCCAGGTATCTCAGTAAACACAATTTTACAAAGTGCTGAATGGTAACGCTAGAGAGTCTCGATATTTATCAGGTGCCATTGCTCAATTTTTTACTGAGTTTTACTGTTGTAGAAACAGAGCAGGACTAGATCACTCAATGTTCCTTAGAGACAAGCATCAGAACCCAAACTACATTTGCATTTGCTAGAAGTACAAAGGCTGTGTTGGAAACAGGACTCTAAGGACCCTGGAACTCACAGGTTTGATCCCTCCCACCAAATTCTGGGTAACTACACCTCCTTCTGTGGGTTTGTTTTGTTTCTATCTACAGCTGTAGGTTCTGGAGGACGAATTGTCTGTATCACTCAAGACTGAACTCACACCTCTGCAGATCTAAGGGCAAACAGGTCCAAGGAAAACGTAAACCACCAAACGGAAGAGCCAGGCTTTCCTACCCGAGGACCAGCTGACTGTCAGGTTCTCACAGCACTCAGTTAAGCTCTTTATGTATTTACATCATGTTTAATGCATCTTTGAGTATTTTTGTAAGACAACCAAATTGCTCTGAAATCAGTTATATTCTGTGAATTCCAAAGGTTAACTATACAGTGGGATGTGAATAGACAGAGCCAAATACACCCACAAATACACGTACTTGATTTGCACAAATCAACTCATCTTCTGTCGTTTAATTATAACTTTTCTATTTCATTGGCTTTTTCCTTGTTTCATCAGTACAGGGGGTGAAAAGATGCCTTCCCTACACCACTGAGCTACGTACTAACAAATTAGAGCTAAGAACTATTTCTAGGTATTTTTCAACTAATTTTAAATGAAGCAAAGATTAGATAAAATTACAATCTCCTTGCAGCTGATTCCAAATAGAAAAGGAAGTGAAATTTATTTAATAACTGAAGTGATTTATATAGCACCAGTTGCACCTATTTAATACCAGAGTATTTACTCTGGTAACAAACAAAAGAGAAGGAACATGAAGACAGGGGACAAATTTAGCTTTAATTTCGAAAACCTCACACAATGTTCAAATTAATGAAGAGTCTACTTAACTGACAAAAGGAAAACATTTCTAGAACAACATGGCATTGACAGAAAGTACTCCTACCTTACCCCACAAATATACTGCGTTTTGACTTCAGCAGGACTGCCTGTATGAGATTTTGGTATGAAGGTGAACAAGGCCCTACATTTACAAAAAGCAGACTTGCCCATGGATTTTCATCCATGGAAATTACGGCATAGAATCAGACAATCTCCTGAGCTGGGGACCCACGAGGATCATCCAGTCCAACTCCTGGCCCTGCACAGGACATGCCCAAGAATCACAAAGCAAGTCACAACCAAGAATGTCACAAAGATTTTCCATTTACTATCTGCTTCACAGGTGTTGGAAAAATTCAGCTTTTGGGCTTGGTCACCTTCTCCCCCTCGATGGTCAGAGCCAGGAGTTTGCTCACCATGAGCTCCCCAGGATCCATTATCACACATCCAATGTGTTTCAAACCAGGGAGCTCAGGAGCAATTTTTCCTTTTGTTTGTGTCTCTGCTCACTCTCCAGGCAAACTCCCAAGTCTTGATTGTAGTATCTGAACCCGAAAGGAAAAATAAAGGCGACAAAAGCTGGATGTCTAAGCAGGAAAGAGCGATTCCCTTTGAGCAGCAGGGTTCAGAGGGTTTCAAGGTACCACCCACTCGCGGTGCCGGGCACATGAGCAGGTGACCCAGCTGTGCTCACAGCGCTCTGCAGCCTCTCCTTTGCCCCCAGTTTTGATCTGGTTTAAGGAATTTCTCCTCTGCTGTAGTTTCTCCCGACTCATAAGCTTGGAAAAGCTCAGGGTTGTTGTGTTCCCTGCAGCGTGGAGGTACGTGGGGAGAAGAGAACTTGCCAGCACTGACATCTGAATTTGCCAACAGAACAGCTCCCCGCAGCCGAGTGAATCTGCGCAGCGGTGTCGGTGGGAAGCATTTCCACTAAAGTGTTAAACCTCCAAACCTCCGCTCTCCAACAGTCCAGTTCTAATTTCAAGGTCCGCTTAATTCCACATCAAATAATTATTGCTATACCCAGAAGCACCTTGTCTCCAGAGCTAAGCATATGGCGAAGGACTGAGACCTACTGGTGTCCATTATGGAAGCGGCGCGGGTGCCAAGCCGATTAAAAATGCTCCTGCTCCCTTCCCACCGTGCCCGGTGAGTGACAGCTCTGTGCCTCGGCCAGTCGGGGCGGCTGCCAAAGCAGCCTCTGCTGCACGGGGCCCACATGGCACTGGGAGAAAACACTGCCATTCCTGCTATTGAATTCCCACACTGACCCGAGGACTTTGCTGTGAGCTCAGCAGGAGTGCACCATCCAATTTACAGCTCCAGCCTCCAGAGCCCTCTGTGCCAGCCTCTGGCAGAGACGGATGATGGTCAAACTCCTCCAGTTCATAAATTATGCAAAGGCAATAAATGCACTCAGCGAACAGCTCCCGACGTTTGGCCAGCCTGGCTCTGTGGCAGCTCCTGCCCTCACACAGAGGGGCTGGGCACCAGGGGAGGGCCCACTGTCCAGCAGTGCTGTCCTGGGCCAATGGCAGCATTCTATGGACCAGCTGGATGGAAGGAAAAAAGGAGGGGGAGGAGAAAAGGGCTCTAAGCACTGCTCTGGGGTTGTATTTCTGTGCAGCACCTATCTGTGTGTGGGTGTGGGTGTGGGTGTGGGTGTGCAGGACACACTCTGCACTGCCATGTTCTGCACGCCCACCCATCAGACAGTTTATGTGCAGGGGTGATGCCAAAAAGAGAGAAGAAAGATGTTTGCTACTCACGCTGGAAACACAATTGGAGCAACTGCACGCTGTCCCCACGCCGGAGAGTCAGCTCAGGCACTGCGGGCACGGCGCTCACACACAGCCACCCATGCTCTGATGTGCTCATTTACATTTCTGCATGCAAGTTCTCCCCAGAGGTGCTAAAGCACAAGGTGTTTCCATCTCCTGCAGCCTTACTGCTGCCCACGGCTGGAGAGCACATTTTGGAAACCGAAGCTGACAACCGTGAAGTTGATTATTCAGAATTACTGGTCAATTTGAAGGCTCGAGTCTGCACTGCTCGCTCAATTCTTCAATTCCTCCAGCACTTCCCTACCTCCCAGGGCCACAGGAAGAAGTAAAATGATTTAAGTGCTTTGTGGTTCTCAGAGCGCCAGACTGTTTTGGAATTGAAGTGATGGAAATACTTTGTACTGGCCTTCTGCTTTGGGCTGAGTTTCAGTATTCCGTGTCTATTACAAAAGCTCTTTTTTTGGTGCTCTCCCATGTCTTTTGTCAGGAAACCATGGCTCTGTGCACAGGCTGCCTTGGAATATTCTGCAAATAACTGGGAATCCAAAATATCACTCAGAGATAGCATGACCTGATTTTTGGATAACTGCCACTAGCTTCACTGGAAGCTGAGAGTGGTAATGTGACAAATCAGGACAAGGAGGCTGCAGACACATTTTACACCTGAACAAACAGAGGCTTCTTGCTCTGATTCTCAGGCTCAAGACACTTACTGTCTCACTCTGAACACAAGTTGTGACTGATTACAGTCACCCCAGGCCAGGCTTGAGACGAGCCCAGAGCCAAATTGCCAGATTTGCCCACCACAGTGCCCAGGCTCGTGCCAGGCACAGAAGTGAAGCCCAGATGGGCAGAACTGCTGAGCACCCACAGCCCCCTGGACGGCCAAGTCTTCAAGTGCACATGGCCCCCAGTGCTGTGAGAGCTTCTCAAACCACAGCCTGACAGGCTCCTCAGAGGGAGGATTCTGCAAAATGGCTATTTTGTGCTTTTACAAGTCTTGTACTGGCCAGAAGGGACTCAACAGTTTTCCCAAAGGACCTACAGCACTACCAACTAAATCCAAAGCAAGTAAAGCTCGCTCAAAATGATCTTCACAGATAAAAATCTTACAGGACATATGGAAACGTTAAGGGTGCTCCTAATTTCTATATAATCAGGAGTAATAAAGAGACCAGACTGACTGTGATTTGCACAAAGTGGCCATAGTTATCACTGAAACTATTCCAATCCCTTAAATAACCAAAGTGCACAGCCACCAGCCATCACATCACCTGACACACACACACACCAAGTGTTCAAGCTTCCTTTTGCAGTATTTCTGCAACTTCCTGCTCCAGAAATGCTAATCACAGTCAGTGACCCAAAAATTTGCATTTTCATATGTGCGATGCAGTCAAAATTCAAATAATTATCCCTAAAATCAAGCCCAGGTGAGGAAGGGGACATACAAACTCAAAAGATCTCTGTACCAACAAAACAAAAAGCTTTCTTTTTGCCTCAGCCTGAACCTCCTGAAGCCTTGCAATCAGCGTGGGCTGTGGCTGCAGCAGATGCATTCCCTGAAATACGGGGTGTGCACACAGACCTGCAGTGGGAAACGGGAAAAGAACTTTCCAATTCCCAGTTGAGGCCTAATTGCTGCTGTGTTTTTAGGAAGAAAAGGGAAACTGAAGATCAGGCTAAAGATTAGCTGCACCTCCCCAGTCCTCTGTCCCAGGTGGAGAAAGTTAAAATGCACAGCACATCTCCCACAGCACCTGCAGAATGAGCCTGATCCCAAAGCCACATTTCACAAATCAGACACTCTATGTGGTGACAGCTCTCATTTGAGCCCATTTTAATAACTTGAGAGCCTGGTCCAAATCAAGCTGAGTAAAGGTCTGTGCCACCTCGCCAGCTCATTCAGGCTGCAGCAACACCATGGATTTCTCTGTACTTTGCTGATTGAACACATTCTTGTGCAAAAAGTGGCAATCATTGAATATCTCATGTACAATGACATTGAGGAGGGCATTGTTCTCTATTCTGCTCAATGGACTTTGCTGGAACAGCTATTTCATATCTTGGAGCCATTTATCATTGCCACCAAAGGAGTCAGTTCAGCCAGCGCTGAACAAAGTGATTCTACTCATCTGTCTGCTGAAAAGAAATCTGAAGAAAATGAGGGAAAACCCAGACCTCAGCCTGTTCACACTGACATTTACAATATTCTTGTCCATCTCTCCACCAATGACAAACTGGCAGCCCTGGAAAGGGCAAAGATGGTATTTTAGCTATACAATTAGACCTTTGCTTCCAAGAAAAAAGGAGAAAAAAACATCTCCTGGATGAAAGGAGACACAGACAGGGAATAAATGGGCAATTTTCTAATTGATGAAATGGAGACCGGCAGAGTCACAAAGAAACTAAGAGCAAGAATCTCACTTTTTCCTTCCTATCTGTGACTGTGCCTGCAAGCAGCATTCAGCATGGAGCTCCTTGCCAAGGAATCTTACATATATAGCATCTCACAAATTGGTTAACATCACAGTCTGCTTAGCAATTCCTCACCATTATCCACTGTGATTCACTGGAAGGAATGGCTCTGAAACAGAGATGGTCTGAGAAGTCTAAGGTCTGCTTTCTTAAAAGCTAAAATTACGGATTATTCACCAAAAAATCCCATTTTACACAAATTACCTTAGTTTGGACAAAAGATTGCAATGTTGACCTTTCATCTGAATTCCATTCTATCCAAACTACTTCACTTCAGATGAAATATATCAGTCTTGGACATTTGAAGTTATCTTGGCCCCTTACAAGAAAAATATTCAGAACTTAGAATGTCTTTCAGGTGCAATTCTTTCAAATTTCTCCCTCCCAGGACTTTTATGATGGTTTTATATTATAAAATGACACAATTAGTGGTTCCTTTTAGCTCTACCATCAACAAAACAATGGTTTGATAAGAAAGAATTCTATTTTGAGTATTAAAATGAAAACTCTGGATTATATGGCTGTCCAGAATAAAGATGATCCACCTTATATGTCTCTAGGATATGGATATATCCTTGGTACCTGGTGGGAGGCCCAAATCTTCCTGGTAGGCCACAGGGAACTGGTTTGTAAAGCCAAGGGGGGATTTCCCTGCAGAAAGACTCCTAAAGACAAGTCCTGCTCTGAGGTTTGGTTCTGCTGTGTCGTATTTGCAGGGATATCCCCTGAAGGGGCAGGCTGGGAGCTGTGAGTCCCTGGGAGGGACTGGAGGCTGCTGGGCACTGCTGGGGAGGCAGCACAGGACCGGCGGGGAGCCGCCACCCTCTGTCCTGCCAGGCTACCCCAGCTCCGTGTCACCCCAGGGACACGTGAAACCAGCCCTGGAAGAAACAAATTTTCTTTTGTTCCTTGGAAACTGAGCTGGGACTGGAGGTTACTGCACCTCCTGTCCCCCAGATCCCACTGCCAGTGGCTTCTTCATGGTGTCACTGCTCAGTGACCCCGCACCTGCTCGAGGCCCCATCCAGCCATCCCCAGAGAGCAAGATGATGCTCCCACCAGGGCCAGGGCAGGATTAAATGTGTTTTCCAGACGGAAAACAAACAATGCCATGCATTCCTCAGCTCAGCACCCTCAGAAAGTGCCCACCACCAGTCAGGCACCCAAATCCCACCAGACCACCTGGCACCAGGCACTGCCAGCCACACATACAGAGGAATCCTGATTTCAGGAAGTCATTCTCTGTTGCAATCAAAGGGTGAAGTCCCTGCCTCAGCTCCTGAGGGCTCCATAAGGAAAAATGCCTCCACGGCTCTCTCCTGGGACTCGGGATGCACGTTTGCTGCCTCCTTACCTGCCTTGCTGGCTGCAGGCGACACGCAGCTGTCATGTTATTTTTAGCACCCTCTCAACTGATGGCAATTTGCAGTGTGTAATGTCATGTTTAGCATCCTCTCAACTCATGAGTGCTTTTTCAGGGTTCAAAAAATAAATAATAGTAAATAATAATAAAAACGTGCATTTGTACTGACGGACTAAGTCAATAGGAAAGATTTAAACTAATCAGTGGTTAATGAAGTCAGTGTCTAATACTGCATAAGTGGGTGTTATCTGTATAAGAAAAGATCCTTATTTTTCAGAACTCCTGGTCTTAGCTCATGAGTTCTGTTTGGAATTCGAGTCTTCCAGGTACTTACAGGCTAATGAAATAAAAACACCTTGATTGACAAGAAGCAAAGCATGTTACGGGTTAAAATAATACAAGAATCTATTTTTTACACTGTGTTGTGATCCATAAAAATCACCCTGAGCCTTTCCTCTTTCTTCTCTGCCTGTGAAGCCAATTGCTTTGATTGCAGTGATATGAGCTTACTGAAATGACTTGCCCTTGCTTGTGAAGCAAATGGAACATGCTAATAGAACTTATCGCATTACCGGATGCAAAAGTGCCATAGCTCATTACTTTAAGATAAAAGGATATCATTGCAGACGGGAAGCAGAATTGACTTTCTGAGGCCCGACTTGATGATGATTTAATCAACTGCTCTCTTTCACTTCTCATCTCTGCGCCTGTCGGTTTCCCAGGTGCTGTTAAATGAGACACTCAGAAAGTGAGCAGAGGGAAAGAAATTGCTGTCATTACTTTTCAAGAAAGGAGGTATGCAAATTTTCGACAGAAAGATTGCGTTCATAATGGGCCTGGTAAAATACAAGGATCATGCTTGACAGGTGAGGGCAAGTCATTTGTACGTCCTTAAAGTGAAGCAACCATCCTCATTTAGAAATTGTGCTCGATAAGAGAAGCTACAAATGAAACCCACGCGATGGCGGAGAGCAGCCAGCAAATCTTTGAAGACTTTGCTGCTGCAGCTCTGCCTTCAGCAGGTGCCTGGCGTGCCTTCACACATGGCTCTTCCCAACTGCCAGATGGCCAAAGTTTGACCTCAGTATCTCACAGAGATTCCTCCTAAATGTTTTTTCTTACTGTCAGCATTATATTCACAGTTTGGGGTCTGATAGTTTCTTCCTTTCTTCACCGCTGCCAGAAATAGAAATTACAACAACAGAAAAAACCCCAATCAGCTAAGTGAGGGTAAAGTTAACTTTGAAAACAGAATCAAGAGGTTGGAGGCAACAACTTGTTTTCCTCTGCATGTGTGGCAGATCTTGGATGGTCCGGAGCTTACACTTCATACAGCCAAGTAAAAAGAATAACCCACGAGAAGGGTTGTGGCGGGAAGCAAAGAGGATGAAAAGAGGCTTCTGCAGGGCCCAAAAGGAACCTGGAGTCCTGTGTGATTGCAGCAAGAGAGGAAAGCGTAAAGAGAGAGAAACTGGATGCTCTGTTGACCTGATGGAGAAGTTCTGATATTCCAAAATTAGACATTAAAAAAGCACAATAATTGAGAGGATGAATTATGCACAGGCTAAAAACACTCTAAAGATCTTGGATGGCTATTGAGCTGTTTAGATCATTTTAAATGGGGAAATGAGAACTACCAAGCTTTTATTGGTGTCAATCAGGTTTTCCATCAGAGATTGATAGTCAGCCACAGCAAACAGGTTCCTCAGGGACATTCTAAGCAATGGATACAGCAGTTTGTCATAAAATGTTGACATTTTGTCTCAGATAACGGCATAGGACTTAAATAGAATTAATGTCATGAATATTTAGAATTAACCAAGAAACAGCTGGGAAATACTGCCACAAAGGAAGCTGGGTACAACAGAAAATGATTTAAATAAGAACAGCCACTAAATTAATTCCAAAATAGGTGCATTTTAAGAATTTATAATTTTTTTTCTCAAGAACACAGTTCACTGCCCCTGTGCTTGTTAATGAAACACAACTATCAGATCTGTTATCTGCCCTTTTCTCTGTGTGTCAGGTCCTTAACCCTCCATATCCACCTAACTGGGAGTGATCCAGCACTACCCTTTGGATCTGACTCACCTCTCACCAAAAATACTGCACTGGAGGTTGAAAAGCAAGACGATGGAGGATAGCTAGCTTTGGGCTGGGACTCCGGAGATCCACCTCTGTCACTGGCTATCAGGATCACCTCAGGCAAGCCACTTACTCCCTTCTGCTGTCAACCCTCTGCTTTTCATCTCTTTGGGCTATTAAATGGCACATTCCCTAGGATTTGCTTACTTCCACTGTATGTGTTTATAAAGTGTGCAGGATAATAAGGCATTTTTCTCAGAGAATGTTGGTCTTAGTAAATAGAAGAAATAAAGAAGAAGAAAAAAGCATTAAGACCTGGATCAGGCCCTAGACACACCATGCCTATTTTCAGTATAGATCTCATCCTCCACCAGCTAAAGTGCACGACCTCTGGAAAATTATATAATTTCAACTGAAAATTATTTTTATTTTCACTTAGAGCAACGCACGCAGAGCAGCAACCCAGCATCGACAGCACTGCACAGGGGTTGCTCTCTTGTGCAGGCTGCAGCAACTCTGAGCACAACACGGCTACTGAAACCCACACAAAGACAGATTCCATTGATTTCTAGGGTGAAATAGTTGTAGAAATCGTATCTGAAACAAAACATAAATAATAAAAAGCCATCTTTTCTCTTCTTTCCCAAACAAGATGTCTTTAACTTTTGAGTTCTGTGTCTTCACTGTACCCTAAACAAGTTAAACTGAATTGTATAAATAATAATGGTAATAATAATTCCCCAAACAACCCAAAACAATTGATCCTTAGGGATAAGACCTTAACAGCTGAGCTATAAACCTCTGAACATTGGATTTTAATGGATACTAAAAACCCCTTAACTAAGCCCTATAAATATAACCTGAAACAAAATGATTTGTGTTCTAAGCTGTTTGCAAACTCCTATAAATGTTCCTCATTGCCATAATGCCAGAGAAATAGCTCAGCCTGTGTACTCAGCCCTGCAAACTGGCTTCTGTGCTGTGCTTTCATTCCCTTTTCCACTCTCTGCTTTATAATTCATCACTCCCACAGTTGTTATATATTATTATTACTATTATTATTTATTGCTGCCTTTATCATTTTTGTACAATGGATAAATTATCTGTGCTAGACCTGAGGGAAGAGAAGGATTATTCTAAATGTAGAGCAAGTAAATATAAATTGTAAAGACAATGGCACACTTTGGCCTGCCTGGCTCAGATTTCCTTTTTGACATACATGGTTCTATAATTTGGAATCTGTGATCTCTTATTAGGAAATGAAAGCATTATTTTTTTCCCCAGAATGCTGCAACTATAATAATTGAATTTAAAACAGGAGTTGTATTTCTCTTTTTAGAGGTAAGAATAATATCCCTGATTTATCAGTTGAACTCATCCATTTGTTGTTCAAGGAATGGCTGAGAATAAGTAAGAATATTCATCGCTGCCTGGCTGAACAGAGCAGCTGTGGCTGCCCCTGGATCCCTGGCAGTGCCCAAGGCCAGGCTGGACGGGGCTTGGAGCAGCCTGGGACAGTGGGAGGTGTCCCTGCCATGGCAGGGGTGGCACTGGATGGGCTTTGAGGTCCCTTCTGACCCAAACTGTTGTGGGATTCTTTGATAGGGGGATGTTGTCCAACAGAACATCCACCACTGGAGCCCCCCTTTACCAACCAGCAGTGGCAGAAGTGATACCTTGGTGCGTCCCAGAAGCCCACCCAGGAACGGGGACTTCTCATTTCCTGCAGCCCTCTCTTCTTGAGGGCCTCCTGCAGTCAGCCCCAAACCCCCGTGTGCTTCCTCTGTTCTGAGCAAAAGCTGTTGCTCCCATGTTGGTTCTGCAGTGATCCCAAACTGGGGCTCACAGTGCTCCAGGGCATGGCCACACACAGCAGGGAGGTGGGAGAGGCACAGAATATCCTGAGTGGGAAGGGACCCCCAGGGATCATCCAGTGCAGCCCCTGGCCCTGCCCAGACACCCCAACAACCCCACCCTGGGCATCCCTGGCAGCGCTGTCCAAACGCTCCTGGAGCTCTGGCAGCCTCGGGGCCGTGCCCATTCCCTGGGGAGCCTGGGCAGTGCCCAGCACCCTCTGGGGGAAGAACTTTTCCCCAAAATCCAGCCTAACTCTGCCCTGGCCCAGCTCCAGCTGTTCCTTGGGCCCTGTCCCTGCTCACAGGGAGCAGAGATCGGAGCTGTCCCTCCGCTGTCCCCCAGGAGGAAGCTGCAGAGGCAGTTTCAGGTAAGACCTAAACATCTTGTTTAAGAGCCATCCTCCTGTACAAATATTCACTGTGGAACACCAGGCCCTCAGTTTACCACCAATGCTTTCCTGGCAGGGATAGAAGAAAAATATTTGGGGTTTGGTTGGGTTTTTTTTCCCCCACTGCTGCATTAACCTACCCCCAGACTAAGTGATAAAAACTCCTGTATCATAAATACTGTCACAGGCTCCGTGACTGTTATCAGCAGTGGCAAATTACCTGTCACAGCCAAGGCAAGGGATTGCTTTGAATAGCTGGCTTTTAGCTCAGTGCTCAAAAAAGTTATCCCTGTCCAGGAGGGTCTTGGAAAATGCAAGAGTTTTGCCAGCAGCAGCTGTGCTGAAGCAGGGCTGTGGCCAGTGCAGCACTGAGCATTACTGGCACTGCCCATGTGCTCCTTTTTCAGCTGCAATGAGACGTCACACTGCTGGGAATTATCTGTTCCAAAGGTGAACCCCACATCAGGGCCAGGAGACATCCTGAATGTCAAACACAGGACTTCCCACTAAACTCTCTGTCAAGAAAGAAGGGACACACCGAAGCAGGGGGGGATGCAAAACAAGTCTCTCTGGGAATATGAGGATCCACAGGACGCCTGGAAGGAGCAGAAGCTTCATATCTCTGATCTCTGTGGTCACCACTACCCCACAGACAAAAATTCACACTGGATTTCTGCCTGGATGATCCCAGCAAAGCACCTGCACCTTGTACAGAAAGGAATTTTAAACTGCTCAACCTGTGCTCTGCAGTTTTGAGACGGATTAGGTAGAGCAAAGAAATTCATTGCTTTCTCCAGAGATATTCTCTGTGAATACAGAGCCTTGGAATTTCACAAGGGATGTTTTAGAGAGGTAGAGGCTCCCTCTATTTTACAGATACCAAAAGATTGGAAGTTCCATTCTCATCTCTTTTGAAAATTTAGTAATAGGAAGGCTCTGAGATTTCAAACATGTTCTCCTCACAAAAACCTCTGTAGGCTTTATCTTCAGTCTAAGAAGCAAGTGAGTAACAAGATGCAATGGGTAAAAACCAGATAAATTTAGACTGGTGCATATTTTAAAAATGGGGAATAATTTACTGTTCTTCACTTAAAAACAGGTCAGATTTTCCCTAACTGAAAAAAATTAATAAAAAATTAAAACCTTGCCTAAATGTTGTGCCCTTGTTCAGTCAGAGTTACTGTACTCCAGGCAGTACAATTAATTAGTGGAGATCACATGGCCTGTGCTAGATAGGAGGTCACAGCAGATCACACCCTCATTGCCTTAAATGATGTGAATTTATAAATCCCTAAACATCCACATCCTTCCACTCCTACATCCACAGCCAGCTCGTTAATGCTTCGGATCTCCTGTGATCCAGCAATTCAGGCCAGTTCCATTCAGTGACAACAGCTCTTTCCATGCTGGGACAATCCTGAAGGGCTGTGAACAACCTCTGAGCTTACTCTGGAGCCAGGAGGTTTTCCCATTTCCCAGGAACAGTAGATCCTGCCAGCTTTTACAGTGAATTTGGTGTTGGTGTTGCTGTGTATTTCACGTTCACAGGATTCAGTTTTATCATGCTGCAGGAATAGCACTTCTTCAAGACTCATTTCAGCTTTGCTATTAAGCTCGACTACCTTTTTTGAGTAATCAATAAAAAGTCTGCTACAGGAGGACACTATGATTTACAAATACAGGAAAAGAAAGAGAATGATGCAGAGCCATTGGTATGGATGTGAAGGACTGTTGGGAGGGGGGAAATAAAAAGACTATGAGAAGAATCTGAACAACCAATTTAATCTTGGAGGAAAATTCAGCAGAGCTATCCTGCGTGGCAGCTATCATAAAAAGATGCGGGAGAGATCTATGGGAAATTCAATACAAAATCTAAAATGTTCACCAATGGGGTCCTTCAGAGCAAGGGAGAGGGGGAGACAGCAGTTTCTCATAAAGCATTACAGAAAGCAGCCTTACATTTTCCCTCAGAGCTCCTAAAAATAATTATCAACATGCAAGGGAGAGATGCCAGTGGATACTCTGAATTGAGGAATACTTTGATACAGGCATGGATTTATGAAGACTCTGCTCCCACCCCCATCCAACAGAGGAGAGCTCAGGAGCACATGTTCCTTCCCATCCCACCCATGTACAGCCCCTTCAATCATTTCTCGTCAATACACACAAACCTTGTTGAATTCAGGTTCTCCAGGCTCCTGCTGAACCAGGGGTTTATTGCCATTGCCCCAGGGAGAAGATGCAGGCAGGTGAGAACTGTGCCTGGCTGGAGGCTGCACTCAGGACGTGCCACCTCCGGGCTCCTGTCCTGCCACACCTCCCAAAAGTTTGACTTTTTCTCCTAAAAACAAGGGCTGGAAAACACCAGGCATAATACATGGCACAGTGACAGCAGCACAAGGCAGAGCCTTACAATGGCAGAGCAATAAAAGAACAGGAGACAACTCCCATCTTTTGTCTATTCAACGGGATCCATGCTCCAGCAGCAGCAGGCAAACACTACCCAAGGGGAACATGTGCTTGTCCCCACACAACCGGTACACAGTTCCCAGCTGGAAGGACTTGAATTGTTACACAATTCCCAGCTGGAAGGACTTGAACTGCACAGACTCTATGCAACTCCCAGCTGGAAGGACTCGAACTGTACTGGACTCCCTGCATTTACCAACACCAAAGACAATGACCCACTTCAACTAAACCAAATGACTGAGAAGAGAAGGGCCACCACCTCACTCCTAAAGAAGAGGACTCGCCTCCTTCCCCTCCCATGAGAGCTGGCATTGGTAACTCACTCATGGCTCTCCTCAACGCTGGCTGTACGAGCGCATTTCTGAGCCGTAGTTCCTTTCACTATTTGCACTTCTGCTTTTAATGGGAAGAAATAACTGGTTATTACGGTGCTTCTGGGCAAATACCTCATCCTTGGAAAAATGAGCAAATGTAGCCAAGTGACAGAGTGTAAACAACACTCCTTGAACTACCAGGGACATCAGGCTCGAACGCCCCGCGTGTGGCGTCTTCCTTCCCGGAGCCTCGTCTCCCGCTAAGACCTCAAAGGGTTAAGCCTGCAAATTGCCTTGCTGCGCTTCTGGGACAGCATGAAGGATGGCTGCCATTGCCACGGTCAGATATGACAGCGCCAATTTGATGTGCTGCCATCAAGGGCCTTCTAAGAGCCGAGCGCCCTGATGGTTTTGTGATGCGAACAGTCGCATCGCAAAATGGTTTTCCTCTCCCGCTGCCTCTGCTTCCATCTGCTGCTGGGCCGAGGCACAGCCGGCTGCCTGCCTGTCACAGCATGGATTAAAATTAGCTGGGGAGGAGGCACTCAGTTGTGCTAATTACATTTTAATCATTGGAAATGTGTTGGCAAATCAAGCCTTGATTGCCATCTCGGAGCCTGTCTCCTCCAGCAGAGCGGAGGGGCTGTCTGCATTAGCTGGGCCCTGCTGGGCCCAGTTCTCTCACAGAAGATGGAATATGGTGCCTGCTGGCCCACCACTGAGACTGCTTTGGCACATTATTAAAAAGCCACAAGGCTTGTTTCAAATCATCACTGTGTGAGCTCTGCTCATTCTCACATCCCTGGGTATTCCAGCCACTTGGTACTTTTAACTATATCTTTAGTTTACCTTGTGGGCTCAAAAACAATTTTACATGCGTGGGTGGAGGAAGCCAGAGCTTTTCTGCAGCTCGTGGGGTTGGGAACGGAGCCGGTTGTCAAAACGCCTTTCTCGTCAGCTGTAAGGCTGCTCTGAATAGCAGCCCAAAATAACTGGGGCTTGCACAGCCCCCACTTCATCTCGGGAAGGTTCGGTGAGTCCAGGTTCGGTCACAGCCATGAGAGCCGGAGAAGCCCCTGCTCATTTCTCATTTACAGAAGGTCAAGGGACCCTGAGTCACTGGTGACTCTCAGGCCAGACAAGGCTGTAAATCCCACCTGGAGAGGGACAGAGACAGCAGTGAGGATCCCCTTTGTTCCTCTGGCTAAATACTTGCATGCAGATCCTAAAATCAGCATAATGGATGAGTGTCAAAAGGATGAATTTTCAAGCCCTTTCCCCAGCCACATTTGAAATAACTTCTTTTTTTTTTCTAAAATCAATACAGGGAAGCTCCCAGAGCCAGCAACTCGAACCAAAAGCAGAAAGAGCCAGGCTCTCAAATGTCATACCATGCAGGCTAAACAAAACCAGCAGCATCTACCACCTGCAAACCCCTCCTAAAATAAACAAACAAACCCAACGCCATTGATATTTAGAAATCTGGAAAATGCTCCCTTAAATCTCTCTTTTATAAAATGAAAATAACACCCCTACACTGGATCTCGACAGAACAGGAACCTATTTCCATGGCTTACAGCAGCAGCAGAACTGGACTGGTGGGGTTGGGTTTGCAAGAGGAAAGGGTTTGATGCTTTTGCAGCCCGGCCAGGCTGATTGTTCCCACAGTGCCCAACAGCCATCGATGCCCACGGTCGCCCTTGAGTTAAAAGCCCTAAAACATCTCCCCAGACTGACCACCTCCGGCAGCCCCAACGTTCAGCACTGGAGCAGGAGGTCAGTGAACACCGGCCTCGCTCCCTCCCTCGCGGGGCAGCCGAGGGCACAGCCCTGCCACACGTGCAGGGCTCCAGGTTTGGTGTTCCTCATTCCCATCTCTCCGCGGCAGCAGGGACGGAGCAGCCGGGACACGAGTGGGGCACCGAGAACCCGCAATCCTTGTACCAGCTTCCAACCCCCTGAAATCCCTGCAATGCTCCTCTTATTAGGGTGTGCAATGGATTTGGGGCTGTGCATTTATCACACCTCACCCATGGCCACACAAAGGCTCCGCCGGGGGATGACAGCTCGAGCACCTGCGGCGGCTGCTCGGAGTGGAACCTGCTTTTACAGCCCCTCGCAGGAGGAAGAGTTCAGTGATCTCTTTCTCCTCATGCAATTACATTCCCATCCAATGTAATGTTTTCATGACTATCATATAATGGAACTTAAAGCTGATCATTTTAGAGCCCTAGCAATAACGATAAGGGTTTGCAAATACCACGGAGGGAGGCTGTGGCATCCTCTCCTACAGCTGTAATGCACAGATTGAATCTGAAACAAAAAAAGCAAACTTGTACATGTGTTCTAGCATAAAACTTAATATCCAAGTTATTAGGTTGGGAAAAAATAGAAATTAGAATCTGGCTGATATGTGTGAAGATAAACAGGGTCAATTAATTTATTTAAATTGGCTTAATAGACCATTTTTGTTCTTGTTTAACTCAAGAACCTTTAATTTAAATGATCTAATCCTTTTTTGGCATTTTTAATATGAACACTATACCAAAAATATTATTATTGTACATAAATGAGACATAGTTTTCCTTCAGCCCATTTAATTTTATTTTTGCCTTTTAAATAAGGGATAAGTACATTTGTGTTTGCATGATGGCTCCAGTGCTCCCAAGCCCTTTTAAAGTAAGGCCACACACGGCAATCACAAACAGGGCAACAGCCCCAACAGCTCCAGCTTCAGACCCACTGCAACACGCAGCAGAGCTGGTTTTCCAGCTGCAGGAGCTGCCAGTTGCCATGAAAACACAGATAAAGTCAGGGAACAATCCTTTCCCTGACAGGTCTTTAAGGTCTCACAAATGGGGCTTAGGCCTCTCTAATAGCACACTGCTCTTCATTATTTATGGTACAAAGAGCAGGGGGGCAAACCTGTAATTTGGGCAGTGACAGAGCATCTCATTAAAATCACCAGAATAAGAAATAGCTGTACTTTAGCTCTCAGTCACAAAATTTAAGGAATATTTTGATTCTATTTCAGATCTGAAAGCATGAAGTACATCTTCCCCCTTGTCCCTGAAGCCATCCCCCCATCTTTGTTACATTTGTGAAAATAAAACTCTTTTAATTCTGAGTATTTGGTGTTTACCAAGAACAACTGTGACCATGCAAGGCCACTGCTCTCTGAGGTGTTGGGGGAAAAAATGGACGGGCCAGGGTGTGCAAAACCATTTTTTTTTGAGGACCAGGCATGTAAACAACCTTTTCAAGCTTTATTTCTCCACTTTCTAAGTGAAATCACTACCCATGTTCCTATGCAAGCTCTCTCCAATTGAAATATCTAAATAAATGGGCAGATGACACTTTTCATCCCACTAAGGATTGCAATATTCCGGCTGAAGCAGAATTTCCAGCCAAACGTACTGGCCTTACCCTGAGCCCCCAGCCCAGGGTGTGCTCAGTGCCTGCTCAGGCACAGCACTCGTGGCCCTTCATTATGATTTGTAACCTACAGAAATAAACGGCCAGGAATTGTGAGTGAGAGCCCTACAGCATTTAGGATCCTATTCAGCTGGAAAATTACACAGCCTCCTGAGGCACATGAGCCCTGAGAGGCCTCGGCAGCAGCAGACCCTTTCAGGAAAAAGGTCAGCCAAGCACCCGAGGAGGAGGAGGAGGAGGAGGAGGAGACAATACAGGAAACATTTACCAGCTCCAAAGCAGAAGCAGCAAAGAGCTCTTCTTTGTCCCCAGGTATTTGTCTGTCTCCCTTCTCCTGCCCTACACATGTGTTGGAAGGAGAAAGCGTTCCTAAAATATTTGGGGACTGAGAAGGAGTTGTCCTCAAAGCGTCACCCCCCAGAGGAGATGATCTCTGTCCCTGGACTGCAGAGAGCCTGAGGAGACTGCTGCTGATAAAACATAGTCTTGAATGTGCTTCTCCTTGAGACACCCCAACGAGGAGCCTTAATCCAGCCCCAGAATGCAGCAGAAGCAAAAGGAAAAGGAGACAAAACACAAAATAAAGACAGCAGACAAGCATCTTATTTTTCACATGAAGAGCAAGCTGTGCTTTTCTGAGGCCACCTAAAGCCACCTCCTGCAAGAGCCTCTGCTCTCACCCTCATCATTCAGGTCACACATAATAGAGGTTGTGTTGCTAAACATAATACACTTATTTCTATGACTGACCCTCGTGCAGTCCTCTCAGTGGGCATATTTGTTCTGGCTGTTGCTCTCTGGAACCACAAAGATATCTTGCTAAAAGGTAAATGACTGAATTTCCATGGGCATTATTGAAAAGTGGAAATGAAATCCCAAATTTGCACCCTCCAGTGTCATTGTCACAGAACCTCCACTGCTGCTCAGAGTGGAGAAAATACACTGGAAATGCAGCAGCACTGAGTGTAAAGGGTGCTTTTAGTGAAGAGTACACTGAAAAATAAGCTGCTTCCCATCAGTGAGTACATTCTTTATCTTTAGCGTAACATTTACAAAGCTTGTTCAGGAAAAAAATGTGTTAAATCTTTCATCAGGCTACAGACACTTTATTTGGAGTCTTCACAGAAACCCAAAGTAGTGCCATAAGGTGCCTGGAATATTAGCCAAGATAAAACCTTCAGGGCCATGCACGCTACTGTTTTCAAATCTGTTCTTTCATCTGATGTGCCAGTCGAAATTACTTCTGCAACATGGTCAGAACCAACCTGGATGGATTTATAATGCCTGAAATTGCTATGGGCATATTTTTGTGAATCGCCTAGAGACAAACAGATAATTCTCTTTAGATTGTGCGAATTGCTAATTCTTATGCATGTCATGTGTTTGCCAAGTGGCATGTTTAGACAAGGAAATTGCAAAATATTCCTGATGTCACCAGAGCTCTATGCTTAGAAAGCCACGGGAGTGTAGGACAGTGTCCTTTCACGTATCTCACATATATGTTACAAGCAATTTTAACTCACAGTACTTGTTACCTTTCCTCACTACAAGACTACCTGTGTAAGATAGGAGTGAAATGCTAAAGAGCAATTACCAACTGTACCAGAGCAATGTAAGCACTTTGTGTGGGTAAAGGAAGCAGAACCCAGCTTTTTATTTTTCTCTGCTTAGGCAATTGGAATAAACAGTGTAAGTGTCATCTTTTGAGTCAACATGTCAAGTTGAGTTTTGTGATATCTCATCTCTGTCTGTTGGCATCATTACACCACACACAAAACCCTCGCAGAGCCTCCCTCGCTCATGCTCCCCCCAAAAACACAGCTTGTGCCACCAGTCCCTGACTTTCCCTCTCTGTTCAACCTTCTCGAAATTTTTGAACTCATCGGCCAATTTCACCCACATTTGACAAGAGATTTCAAAGCTAATTAAGCTCATGTGAGTTTTCTGCAAAAGGCGGCCAGTTGGTGCAGAGCCCCGATGAGTCTGAAGGAAAGGCTGCAGCGTGTGATCACACCTCGCTCCTGCCCAGAAAACGCACACACAAGAGAAATGTTAGAACAACGCCGAGAGAAAAAGCATCAATCAAAGGTTTCAATTAACTCTCGATGGGAAATCAAGCTTTGATAAGTTTTTTTTTCCTATTTATTTTACTACATCTGACTCAGATTCGGAGATGCCAGCTTTTAACTAATATAGAAATTAGCCTCATCCTTAAACCCAACAGGGACATCCCTGTATAGCATTTATTATAAAGCATAATTGTAGCTTCAGGGCATCATTTCGGATGAAAATGTAAGATATACAATAAAAGAAAATTCCATTTGTATTATGACCAGATTTTGCTTCCCAAGTGACTCTTTACACGTGGAGAAGTCGCTGAACTGTGTGTCTGGCCAGCGCAGAACTGACAGTCCCACACTTATAGCTTAAGGCCATGGGATTACTAAAACCATGGACGTAAGTCCTGGCCGACATCACACACTCTTCTTTATCAACTTTGGGTAAATCCCCCTTCCTCTCTTTCTGTACTGGATCCTTCATCTGTAAAACAAGACTTTGTTCCCTTCCCCTACACTTCATCTTTCCTCTCTATTTGTGTTGTGCTCTCTTCTATACAAACTGGATGACGCCTGCTTTCCCTGAATGCCCATTAAACTGTTTTCTAACTCGAACAAATCCAAACACAAACATACTGAATCCATTTTTCTGAAGTATTTTAAGTGGATTTTTGTTTTGTTTCTTTTAGTCCTTGATCACTGGCCATGAAAAAATTCCAGTGGCTCCAGAAAGCTGGCTCTGCCCGTGAGAAAAATGCCATCTTAACAAATCAGTAGCTTTGGAGCACTTAGGGAGGTGCTAGGAATAAACAGTTGCTTTTCTTTATTGGGACGGAAACATGATTAATATATTTGTTTTAGCATGTGCTATGTATGCAGCTTAGTTGTGTTTTACACGGAGGAGTAACAAATTAGCAGTCGTCAACGAGTCACTTTAAATCCCCTTTAGATTTCATCACTCTTTAAAATGGGGTTTCTCAAGGCAAATAAGAAAGAATTTTATTTTCAAAGGGAAGAGAAAACAGTGTTGCTAAAACACTTCTGCTCTCTATCCCTGCGGGATGCAAAAATAATCCATGACTGTGACTTCCATGAATTCAGTTAACTGTGGCTAAATTGCATCACAGAGCCCGTCTTTAACAGATCTGCAATGGTTAATGAATGCGGTGGGGAGACCAGATATTTCTTCAAAACAACTCATCAAGTAAGCTGCCTCCACTTAACAGATGTAAAGGCAGGGCCCAAAGTGGGAGCTGGCAGAAACAGATGGTGCCTAAGGGCAGCTTTCTGTTCCAGTGCTCTTGGGGGCCAGGTTAGGCAGGATGGGAGGGGTGGAGAGGTGGGGGCTGTGTTTTTCGGCAGCAGGTAAAATCCATTTGTCACACCAGCTCCAACTGGGCTTTCAGCACAAAAGTTTAATATCTGAAACCAATGAGGCATTCTGCTCTCCGACTGCAGCAAGGCAGGAAAACCTCTCAGAGCAGTATGGAGCCCCAGCCTTCTCCAGCAGGGAGAGATGTCAAACTCCTCATTCTGTGAGATTTGCCTTTTCTCTTGCCTTTTCAAACAAATAAAAAATGGATATGCAAAGGGAAGTGTTTTACCTTATTACACCTTCAGGGAAGGAACACAGAGTAGCAAGGGTAAACGTGTTTTCCCTCTCTGTTCTCCGCAGAATAACATCAGTAACCTCATAAAGCAGCCCTGCTTTCTCCTTCCCTGAAATACAGACACACACTGCGGCACCAGCAATAAATTTCCATCACCCCCAACTTCCAGCATTGCCAAGGTATGTGCCACAGAGAGCATTTTTATGAGCCGGTCTTTGACTGCCAGGATTTTGCCTTCATAAAGAAGAGATTTTAGTCCTTTCTGTCTATTTATTTTGTGTAGAGGAATCAAGGTCAATAAACCATGGAGAAATTCACTCTACCTTATTCCATTTCAGACTTTTGTCATCCACGCTTTATCGAGTATCTGAATGAATTTTTAATATCATGCCACAAAATGCTTTGGTCTTCTATCATACACTGGGACTCTATAAATCTGATAACACTTGGGAGTTCTCAAATATACTCAGCACTGAAGAAACAGCTTTAAAGTTTAGTCATTCTGATGAAATGTAAGAGCTTATATCAGTGACAGGTTGACAGAAAAAGCTGTTTTCCTTTCCATTTCACAGACTTCCACGTATGAACGCCATGAAACATGTCAGGACTTTCTCTGAGTCTATGAAGACAGAGATGGCATCTGCTCCCAGTGGGGAGCCCTTCTAACCAGTAATACTGTAAAATTTCATGATTCTGAAATCTGATCGACAGCCAAAGGAAGGGCAGGGAGGAGGTGTTTACTGTATTTTATAGGAGAGCATCAATTGCTTGTCTTGGCACATGATGTATATTTTTATGGCATACAATGCCACTTTCAACATATTTTTTAAAATTAAAATGTATTCATGTTGGCTGAACAGGTTTATAATTTCCGCTTGCTGGAAAAAAATACACACTTTTAAAAAGTAGGTATTAACCCTGCACACTCATCACTACAGTTACAGGCAGGTGGGCAAAGGAGCCTTAAGCAAACCCATAGAGATCTACTCTCAGCAGCTCAGCACAGAAGCACATTAACTCCTTCCAGCACCACTGATCCCCCTTCCAGTGACAGCACGGAGAGGAAATGGATCCAGTGACTCTACAGCCAATTAAAATTTATCTCATAATAATGTGGCCAAATTGAGATCTCATTAAGAGACTGCTTTAGATTTTCACATTTGCTTTTAACAAATATGCATCTCCATGGCCCCACTGGATTTATGCAGCAACACACACACCCCTACAGATTTCAGCAACTCCTGGAACCCATGCACAGGTGCTTTCCCCCAAACCCCAGTCCCAACTCCCAGGCAGCTGATTCCACTGAAGTATCTCCGCAGGTATGGGCTGGTGTTTGCTCAGCCAAGGAACACAACTGTTCCTTCTCCCAGCACCAGTTTTCAACCTGTGATTTCTTCAATGCTCAAATCCCACACATGTCCTCCAAGACAGCTCTACATCATAAGGAAGAATAGCAAACTACCAGTGGGTAGCTTTAAATGACTGGATGCCTTCACACTTTCAAAATAAAATTTAAGGTATGTACAATTCAAAAAAGCCCTGCAAACCACCCCAGGGCTTGCAAACATACTGACCCCACAACTCCTGACTGTCCACATGGTGATACAAACGCTTCCTCACAAAAAAGCAAGAGGACAAACCCAAGATTCTTGTCATTTTACTGGCTGTAACAAGACTAAATAGAAAATGAAAGGATGAAAGGATGACAGGGACTGGGCACATTTATAGGAGGAAGACACTAAATTATTAACAAAAGAAAGACTGCAGCAAGCACTGTGTAGATATGGATTTGGAGGAATGATTTATCTGTGTACACAGAGCTAAGGCTTTTCTTGGTTTTAGTTTGAAGAAGATAATGGAAGCACCCAGAAAGACATTTCAGAGTCTGGTCTATCTTTTATTCCCCTGAAATCACTGTATATGAAAGAGGGAAGAGAGAATCAAATGCTCCCACTAATTAATGTTTTATTTTGTCATGCCAAGGTAGGTGTTGGTGACATGGACTATTACGGTATAAAGAATTCAGAGTAGTTGGAAATTCAGCCGTGGTCCATTAAGCCACAGCTAACCAAGGCTACTTGAATCGGGAACTCCTGAGGTTAGGAGAAGTGGGACCTCCAGGTATATACTAGGTACATACAGTAATGTTCAATACATTATTTAGGAACACTGACCTCTGACGTGTGGAAGTGTTTGGTCCCTGCACTTCCTCCCGCCCCAGCAGCTCTGTGAGACAGTGGCTGTGGGTGTGGAGGCACTGTAACTGCTCGGGTTCTGATTCAGATAATACCACGGACAGCTGTAACAGATGGCATTCCCGATACTGCTGCTTCCCAGACAAAGCCTTTCCAGCCAACTGCCACTCTCCTCTCTCCTGCTTCTCTTGACTAAGGAGATGTCAAGGTGGAACAAAGCAAAGCTCAGGCCTTTCTGTACCAGCAAACACCAACGGGGCAGTGCAGTGCCAAAAAGAGAAATCATTCCATATAGGAAGGGTGCAGCAGAACTAAAGCAAATTAAATATGCAAAGGAAGAGGGGCCCACCCAGAAACTCAGGTGACTTTATCATGCAATTAGAAAAGATAAAGTTATCCTTTTATCATTATTCTTCCTCCTCTTCACTGGGAAGGAAAGAGGTTGGCTGCACTCCTGTGTGTGTGCAGACACAACTCTGACTGTCTCAGGTGACTTCAGAGGGGAGGAGATGATTGTAAGAACAGCTTCTCCTTACAGGATGCACCTACTGATCCTTCGAAAGGATATGGATTCCTGGCTCCCAGGAAACAGCTTGTTCCAATGTGCATCGAGTACACGCTCTACCTTGCTGGAAACTTCAATAGCATGGGCCTTATTCCTGTGACAATTATGACAATTTTAGATTGACAAAATTGTGAAAATTGTGAAGTTGTTCTGCATTCCCACTGTTACTTGTAGTACTGCAATGAGAACATCTTTATTTTAGCAATTAAAGAAGGTCATGTTAGTACAAGTTCAGCTTCAAAGGATTTCCAAGTTACTGAGGATTACAGCCTCCCAGGAAGCAAAAAAAAATCTAATCTACACCTTCAGTCTTATAAACCTGAGCTAGAAACTTCAGGATGACAAAGTGTAGCATTTTAGAGGGGGAATTTAAAAAAAAAACCATATGGGGCTATTTTCCTATTAGTCTGATTGGCATTCTGAAATAATTTATTGTAGGGCTGGTATGTGTTTTGAGAGAGATTCAGGGGAAATGTGATTTTAAAAACTCTTTATCCCTCCCTGCTTAAATGCTTCAAGCAACCCAAAAGCTCAGAGTTGTGTACTCTTCCAAATGCAGAGCTGTACCAGTTTATATCCCTGCACTCTGGTCTGGTATTATTGTTCTTCATTAACACAATCTGAAGGTATGTTTTTAGCGTTAAGAGTTTTTGCAAACTATTTGGGTTATTTTACATGTAATTGACTGGTACTATTAGAATAATTCCATTTTATTCTGGGCCAGATAAAGAGTGTAGTATAAAACATATTGTATGGTGCAGAATGCTATAGCCAGAACAGGGAAATAGTCTGAGTAGTTATTATCAGTTTGCTTTTTAAGTATGTTATTTACAATACGCAACAGATGTTCTCCGAATGTTAACGGAAAAATACAGGCCTTGTATTTATTTCTTTTCTGACAGACTAAAAAGTGCAACTAATATAATAATAATAATAATCTTGGAAAACCCGAAGATTACTTCACAATTTGGAAAATGCTGTGTTGAGTCATTAGTCTTATTATCTGGTATTTTCATAACTCACTAGATAAACACTGCAAACTCTGATTTCCTGGTAATGAGCCTTTATATGTGCAAGAGCAGGCCTCCAAGAAATCTCAATTAAGCCTAAGGAAGAGTGTTTCGGAATGACCCCAGCCCCACATGCTGCAGGGATGTGTCAGCATCTGTGCCCACGCCGGGTCCTCCCTCCCCGCCCATGGACAGGCTCAGGACTGCCCACTCCAAACCCTATTTCCCCCCTTCTAGCTCAATTCTGCTTCCAGCCTGGGCTCTGGGAGCCTGAGGGGTTCACGTTCTCCTCGTGTGAGGCTCTGCAGAACAAATCTGGTTTCTTTTACTCCAGCGGGGTCCCCAGTTCCATTGATAAAAGCTTAAGGGAGTCCATCTGCTGAGAAAATGGGACAACTTCTACTATCCCTGCTCTCCAGGAACAAGGGCTCCAAGTTCATTCCTGATGTTTGCAACTGGAGTAATAAATTGCCCCCATGCGCAGCACAAGTGATTCCTTAGGCAGATAAAATTGAACACAGTGTTACTGCCCTTCAGAACTGTTTTGTGATCGTACTTGGAGAAAATCAGGGACAGAGTCATACCTGCAGTAGAAACATTCTGGGGTTTTTTTCCACTCTGTTTGGATATAAAAGCTATGGATACCACTAGCTTTTCCCTGTCAATACTACTGCATCTGATTTTCTTGTATAAATAGTATTACACGACACTGACAACTGATAGGTACCACACAGGAGCATAAGTGGACAAAAAAGCTTGATTAGCCGTGGTCCTGAGCCTTGTGTAGTCACTCAGGCAGCCTACAAGGCCTCTGTGAAATACTATTAATGTGGAAAGGTGATTTTTTCACCAGTCCTTCAGGGATAAAGTGGAAGATGGTGCCTTTGTTATCTTCCATCTGTGCGGCACAAATCACACTACCTAGATGAGTAATTCTATTTCCCTTTTTTGCCTGCCTTTGTGTAAAAACAAGTTTTATGCAAACAGGCTCTCGGACCACCCAGCCCTAGTGATTTTCAAACCCCTTGTTGCTTTTCAGTTACATTTGATAGAGACCTAAAAACATCCACTTATGAGAAATTCTGTGCAAATCAGTAACACTAGTATGGGAACGACAGCTAAAGCTCAGCCTAGGAGACAGCTGGCCAAGGGGCCAACAGTAAAACCAAGGCTATGGAGTGAGCTCAGCCAGAGGAGAGAAACACAGCAGAGCCACAAGAACGTGATGTGTGCATGGGCAGGGGAAGGGAGGCTGGCTGTGAGACACAGGACATGGATAGGATTCATTGTTCAGCCTGGAGAAGCCTTCCAGTACCTGAAGGAGCCTACAGGAAAGATGGAGAGACTTTTTACAAGGGCCTGAGTGACAGGACAAGGCGGAATGGCTTCACGCTGCCAGAGAGTGGGTTTAGATTAGAGTTAGGAAAAAATTCTTCCCTGTGAGGGTGGTAAGGCCCTGGCACAGGTTGCCCAGAGAAGCGGTGGCTGCCCCATCCCTGGAAGTGTCCAAGGCCAGGCTGGACAGGGCTTGGACAGTGGAAGGTGTCCCTGCCCATGGCAGGGTGTGAAAAAGGATGATCTTTCAGGTCTCTTCCAACACAAACTTTTCTGCTTTTCTATGGTTCTCTACGCTTATGGCACAGTTGTTTTAGCAGCGTGAGGAACATGAGGTGCAATGTGGTTGTACAGCACTGTGATGCCCTTTCAAAACAAAAACCTCACCCTCTCTGCCCAAAGAAATTCAGCTTAGGACAATACAGCAAAGGAAAACATCTTGATTCTTTCACAGTTCTCTTCCCATCTCAGCACCGTGGTTGGGAAAATAACATCCATCGCTATTGTACATGACAGGTAAAGAAAAAAATGTAACAGCCACATCTGGTATCATTAATACTTTAGCAGACTTCCTATTTTTAAATTAGTACCATTCTGCAAGCAAAATGACAGCTCCTCACAGCGCCTGTGAATCTGCACAGCACAGACACAAACCCCCGGCAGTCACCGCTGCAGCTGCAGACAGGGCTGACAGCATTTCAGAGCACTCGCACCAGCACAGCCTGGTTCTGGTGAGGCCCTGAAATGCCAGGCTGGCATTTTCCAGGAGTTTTTACAGGTGAAAAGTGAGCTAATAAACTGCTCGCCACCGAGTGCTGCCAAAGGGGATGGGAGCACATGGGGGGAGACACCTGCGGCTCCGCGGAATGGACCAGGTGCACCCGTAACATTTCCTCAGCGCTGCCAACGGGACACAGGCAACAGGAAACCAGCTGGATTTATAGGTCAGCTTAATCAGGCTTCTGCTGAGCCCTTCCAGCTCCTGTCTGCGGAGCCTCAGCACAGTGCAGGGCTGTTTGCTACCACAGCTCCCACTCAGAGCCCTGGGCAGGGGGAACTGCTCCCTTCTCACAGCGTGAACTCAGCCCCACTTTCTGTATTTCTTCTCAGAGCTGAACACTCGGAAAACGCGCCAAGAGCAGAACAAAACACGGAGTGTGCCCTGGCTGTGCTCAGGCAGGAAGGGAGCAGAGCCAGCCCCGACCCTGGCGCAGTGTGGCTGTTGGCTCCAAAGGCCATTGCTCACAAAATCAATTGCTCCTGCAACACAAACGAGCTGTGGTGCAGACTTCAGGAAATATCAGTCTCCTGAGGTAACCACAAGCTTAAAATGAGGCTCGAAGATGACAAAAAATTCTATCTGCCTGTGCCCTGATGTGTCTCATCCATCTCAGGGAGTTACCAAGGCTTCATCTACTGTGCTTACTTACGTCAGTTAAATCAAGCAGGCTCCTGAAGTGACCACAGGAAGTTCTCCACATGTAGCTGAGGCATCTGGAGCTTTTCCCATTATTTAATTCTCGTTTGGTTGCTAATTCAAATCACCATAACAGAAAGCAGAGACATTTCTCAATCTTTCCTCAGGAGGGATTTACCCATGTAAATCCCATCATGGAATAATGCCTCTGGACAAATTAAAAGATGAAACTTTCCAGTCTCATTGAGCACTTGACTCTTCTCAGGTCCTCTATCTCACTGCCCGTCTGGAGCACCTACAAAACTACAAAACAAACCATCCAACAGTCACTGTGGTTTGCACTGTGTGCTGTACATAAAAACACTGCCCAAACTGACTTCTGCTGTGAGCTGCTACCTGTAATACATCTGTAGATAAAGAAATCAATGTACTGAAGAAGTCGTAAAAAGTCTCTGCTGAGAATTAATCTTTAAACCTACTGATGAATACATGGAATACAAGGGTTCCAGTGTTCACCAACATGATAGTTTTCAGAAGGAAAAAACCCACCTAAACCCTCAAGGGTCAGAGTTTAATCTCTGAAATGAGGACATGGATCCTTGGATAGAAAAATCCACCATTCACTGTTCCTACCTCTTTTAAGACCTTTGAACATCTGGACTTCTCCAGCCCTACCCTGACTGCTGTTGCTTTGCCCAGAATAAAGTCACTCTTGTTCAGCTGTGCTACCTGGAAAAGCCTGGGTGGTTGTACACCCTAGTGAACTTCCAGATGCTTCTTTTTTATTTTTCCCCAGTTTCTCTTCATTTTAAAGTAGGATATTAGCTCTCACTTACACACCCAATTAATTACAGTCACAATGGAGGATGCAGAGCATCTACCAGACCCTGAGCAGGTTCTTAAACTTAGCAACCTTTTTAAGCATGGAGATTTCCAAAGGAAAAGAAGTCTGTTTGCATGATGCTTTGGAAAACACGGCATCTATTACCCCTCTTCATCCTTCTTTCTTAGTCCACTTTCATTTATTGGTTTGTGTATGAAGCTGGATAACAAAGTGGAAGTCCCACTATGGACTGTGATCAGGCTCTCATGGAACTGCTGCTTAGCTGAGCTTTTGAAAATAAAACAAAGCAAACCCAAACCTACAATGATTGTAATTAGCAGGGAAAAATAACCTATCCATGCCTCAGCTGAAACCAAACTGACAGCACCATAAGCACATTGCTGACCAAGAGAAAACCTTTTGAACATGGTAATTATGGAATTCTCCATCTTGGTACTAGACTTGGCACATCTGGACCCCAGTATTTCCTGCAGAAGGCTATACACACCTCACAGCTAGCAGATAGACCACAAAAACTTTTAACTAATGAGTAGATAAAATAACTGAAAATCCACAACCTTGTGTTTGCAGAGGAGCCTCAAAAATCTGAGGTGCTCGTGGCTATGTCTGATTTGCCTTGTGAAGAGATAAAAAAACTCATCGGGTTGGAAGGCAAAGCATCGCTAAGGGCAGCTTCCGTGGAGAACCCCACAGCGAAAGCCCAGTCTCTCTGGACAGCGAGACACTTCCCTGATTTCCCAGGGACCAGTTATTGGGTCAAAATAATATATTAAGGCTGAGCATTGTGCTCGCAGGCTGCAGTCCCCCCGCTCGGGTTCCTGTGGCGCGCGCTGGCACCGCGGGCCCGTGTGATGTATTTTTGCTGTCAGTGCTGAAATAACACTAAATGCGTCTGAGCGGGCCCCACCTGCCGAGCAATATGTTCCCGATCCCTCAGGCAGAGCCGTGTGCTGCTCGGCGAGGAAAAACTTCCTCCCACCCGGCACATGGCAGGGCAGGGAGAGACACTCACTCACGTGCCCACGGAGGGATGGGGGTGGGATGTGACACCAGCACCCCCGCCTCGCTTGCTTTGTGACAAGAAACTGCCTCCATCTCGTGTATTAAAAAAAAAAAAAAAAAAAAAAAAAAAGGAAAAAAAAAGGGGGAAAAGAAGAAAGAAAAAAAGAAAAAAAGGCAGAAGAAAAGGGGGAAGAGGAAGAAGGGAAAGAATCCCAGCCTGTTAATCACATACATCATTACCACAATTGGCTGAGAAGTTGGCTCGTTGACGATTGATTCATGAGCTCCTGCTGCAAGCCAAGAAAAGAGGAAAAGATGGAAATCTCCTTATTTATTTATCTGTAATACAGCAGGAGGCTCTCCTGAACGCTGGTGATCCCAGAGCCCAGGCTGACCCTCGGGAGGCTGCTCTCTGCCTGCCACAGGAGCTCACACGGCAGCGCTGAGCCCTTCCCAAACTAGCCCACACGATCGCCCCGTACCCCCTGGAGTTTTCTCATCACAGACAGGAATTAGCAGGGCGAGGAACCAGGACACAGCCTCTTCCGAGAAGGGGAGGCCTCGTGTTTGTGGCGGTGCCTGTGCAAGCAGCAGCAGGTGAATGCAGATGAGTTTCCTGCTCATTCATGTGGCATCGCTGCTGTGCCAGCGGCCTGTGCCGCGACACCTCAGAGAAGCACAGGACTTCCCAACCCTCAGCACACACAGCAAAGGGGAAAGGATGAGCTCCATCCCATCTGGTGAGCCAGCTCTCCGCAGGTCACATTAAACAGCATAATTAATAGTTTTAGACTGAATACGTGCAAGCCTCCTGTTCCACCACAAATAATGCTTTCAAAGAGCAGCAGAATTTGGGGGTTTTTTAGCTGCTCCATGGCTACAAAGCCATAGTCTTAGTTAACTTCCTTTTTCCTCTCACACCAATTTTACTTGGAAAGAGCTTCAGTGGTTCAGAACTGCACTTCATGTATCATAATACAACAAAACAATTACTGACATTCATCTCCCCCAGCAGCAGGTTTTTGCTGTGCCAAATTTCCTATTAAATAGGTTCTTCTGAACTTTCAGTAACTGCTGGCTACATTAAGTTGTATTATAAAATGAATCCAAACTAATAAACAGTTATGGCTATTTTTTAATGTGAAAAAAGGGAGTAAATTTCATAAAAGAATAGCCATGAAGTATGGACAATAAAGTCCTTTACCCCTGCAGCTATTTTTCCTGATATGATTTATACAGTGGGACAGTCATAAACCAAGAAAGCAATACTATCACAGGTTTTAAATGTTTCTGGGGTTTGATGCTCAAACATTTAAAAGTTGTTTGCGGTTTCATTCATTTGCTTACACATCTATGTAGAAAAACTAAAGCTCTGCTGTGGCAGCACAGCGCTGAGCCAGGGAACCACACGAGGGATATGGGGAACAGCCTGCACAGTCACACTGCTCATGACCACTGCAGATGGCGTTTCCCCACCTGTGCAGCAAGAAGCTTTACACAGCCTGGGTGGGTTTTTCCTTCCCAGTAGTTCACAGCTGGAGTACACACAAGTATGTCCTACTGACACAAGTGTGCATGTCCTTGTTCATGTAAGCAGGGATTTTCGGACAACTCACCAAGAGCTGACATCTGCTGATACACGGAAACACTCATGAGGCATCTTAAAACACTGGCTGCACCAAAGGCCAGATCCATGTCCTAGAGAGGTGATACCTCTTGGATAGTGACTCCAGTGAAGTAAAATCTTTCCCTGAACAACCTGACCTCACACTGAGCTTGGGCTCTGACTGCGAGGTTTGGGCTTTATAAATTACACCAAAAATAGCAATTCTGATGGTCCCTCCTTTGGAGCCCCTCGCTCAAACGCCGTAAATAAAATGAGTTTGGTCCCATTGGCTCCGGAACAGCCCGCCCATGTTAAAGACTTATGGACACTGCTAATCTGTGACAAAACCAGGAAGCGTAATTAGTCCTGTCAAACCATCTGCCAGGCCTGAGACACTTGGATGGTATTTGGGAAAAGCATCTAAACATGTGTGTGCCTGTCCCAAGTCCCAGACCATCCAAACTTGGCCAGCAGCCGGGTAAAACAGGATTTGACACTTCTGTTGAAACGGCCAGAGAAAGAAAAGGCTGCTAATTCAGAAGAGCTAATTCAGAAACTGCCAGTAATAGCCACTTCAAAATCCTGTTACAAACCATCAGCCCAGAACAGAAAGTACCTGACTGTTATAACTGCACAGAACCACTGCACGGGTGCTGTCACGGGGAGTCAGGCTGCAAAATCTCTATGTCTTGGTTCACTATTAAACCACCGTCTCTACTCCAGCAGCTCTCCAAGAGGCATTTTGGGGGGAACAGAAAGCCAGGGGTGGAGCTGAGTGTGAAGGTGTCGGTCCCAAAGGAAGGCCCAGCTGGAGAGGCCCTCACAGACGCCTTCTCCCAGGACGGATCAGCACGACCGGGCTCACAGCGGCTCCAGAGCTGCTCTGTTCTGCCAGAAGAACTCCGTGGTTCCCTCATCACGCTTCTCTCCAAGAAAACACTTGATACATTTCACAGCAGAAACGTGAACAGAGAAGGGAGAGGGAAAACATGATCTGGAGACCATCTCTGTAGGCCACACTGCTGTGACACAGACCCAGACTGGGCGCTTGGACATCAGCACAGGATGTCACAGGTAACAGAAGGAGGACTGAAGAACACTCAGGTCTGCTCAAGTCAGACAGCACAAGGCAGGCTCTGACAGCAGCTTCTGACTGGCTTTGTGGGGCAAACAAAATGCGCGCTCGCCACTGAGGTTTGTTAATTTGTGTGGTCAGTGCCTGCCCAAGGGCCAAAGCCCACAGTTAAACAGACAGCACTCATTGTGCAGACTGTCCATAAACACCACGACAAAGGTTTTGGTTAAGTTTGTATTTGCCAAAATTTGCTGCTTTTTCAAAGTAAATGTTTTTCACAGAAGAATCACAGCAGAGTTGAGAAAAATGTTGAGAAGCTCTGGACTAAAAATAGTTCTTGCTTTTCCTTTAATGGTTTAACTGGTTTGGAAGACTGCCAGTAGTGACAGTTCCTGACTTTTTCCTGGGATATGCATGGGATGATCTCACAATCAACTCTACTGCAGTTCCAGAAAGGATGCACGTTGTTCAAAGAACAGCCAATTCTTTTAGCCACTACAATTTGATTCCAAGTACTTCTGTGATTTGATTCCAATCCCTTTGTCATTTGAGGCAGTTTCTGGATGCTCTGTCCTGATCAGGCAGCACAGAGACCGACAGCTGCACCCCCTGCAATCCCTCACAAGCCATCCCTACACACATACAGCCCTCTCTGGTGTAAAAACAAGCATTTCCACGTAATTTCATTTTCACATAGAAGGGTTTTGTCTTGAGGAACAGTACGAAGAGGGGCAAACAAACTTTGTCCAGGAGCACAACTGCCGTGCTCCAGGCCACGCATGAATTTGCACCACCAATATTTGAACCCTTGGATGTCAAATGAGAAGCAAGTCTGGATTCACAGAAGGAGCCAGACCAGCCCAGACTGGGTTATGATAAATACTCAGCTTTGGATTTCAGAACAGAAATCCCTGATAGTGTCATCACACAAGACATGGTTAAATACGTAGCCAAACTTTACTAATTTCACAATTCATGTATCTTTAATGCAGGATGCATTCAACAGTTCAACTCCTCACCTGCCTTTACAGCTCCCTCAAAGCTTGCATGTTTAGACAACCTTTAAAAATATCAGAGGATCTGATTATTTACAATCACCACCTAGCTGTGGTTAAGAAAAATGGCAAAGCTTTTCAATTTTCAGGGATGGAAGAGTCTGCTGTGACCTCTCCAAACACTGACAGACACTAAGAGGCCTCTCGGTTTAACCAGATTTCCTGAAGTCACCACGTGTACAAAAGGAACATGTGCAGGGATAGAGAGTGAGTGTCCCCACGGTACTGTCATATATGCCAAAGCTCTACAGATTATTAATACATGGGCTTGCCCCCTTCATTCTACAAGAGCTCTTGTAATGCCTCAAATTAATTGGAGGAGAGTGCAGCAGCTCCAAAGAGATGATTAAGATCAATTATTAATTCCTCTTCCTATTCTTTCATCTGTATTAAACTTCAGGATGAGAATCCCACTAATGAAACAGCAACTATAATAATAATAAATGGTACAAAACTAGCTCTTCAATAAAAAAATAATTAGAGGAAATAATTTTTGCCTGTTCTAAATTCCTGAGTCAGACCATCCTGTTGCAGTCAATACATATGACAGAAATATAATCACACTTTTTCTCTGTAGTAAATAGATGCTATTTTCTGGTTTTTCTTTTGGGGAAAATAGGACAAGTGGAGTTTCAGGACAGTGCCCTCAAGAAGTTCAAGAGTAGCAGAGAATGTAGGCAACAAACAATAAAAAGGTATCTGTTGTGTGTGTGCATGTCTGAGAAAAGACCAGGAGTCTGTAGATCCATGTGGTGGCTGTGGACGGTGTTTGTTTAAGATCTGTGTTTGCTGGAGTTCTCTGGAGGATCAGAGAGTGGGAATGAGAGATCTTCACATCTTAACCAAAGAGCCAGAATGTGAAAGACATGAAGCAGGAGTGGTGCTGAGCTGGTACTAACAAACAGAAACAAAGAACCGAGAGGTTAAAAATGTTATAACTAAAATCCTCTTCCCCTTTCAACTGCCTGTGCTTTACGCTTTTAATCCCAAGAGCTCTCCAGTTTTCTACTATGTCTCCT
This sequence comes from Rhagologus leucostigma, assembly GCA_013397725.1. NCBI lineage: Eukaryota > Metazoa > Chordata > Aves > Passeriformes > Rhagologus > Rhagologus leucostigma. The sequence continues at coordinate 774,981 of VZTD01004419.1, forward strand.
AGGAAAACCAGAGAAGTCTGGATCTGATATGTCTGAAAGAGAACAAAAAAAAAAAAAGCAGCCAAGAACTAAACAAACAACCTTTCAAAATGTTTTGTACAACCTAACGAAGCAATGGGACACAAACAGAAGGCGCTTTTTCCCCTCCTCCCTTGCAGGTCACCTTTATCCATGACACACAGCAACAAAAGCAGAAAAATGAAAGTTAAGGCCAACAGCCTGTCCTTAACTCATCCTGCTGTGCTTTGGTACTGCGGGGCGCTCAGATTAATGTGGATGTCACACAGCATATGCTGGAAAAACGAGGCACCGCAGGATGTGTGAAGAATGGAGGGTTAAGGCTCTGGGCACTCTGATCAAGGTAAAGCTCACAGGCCTGAAATGGTTGCTCTCCATGGATTCAGACCTTTGTGACTTGGATCTCTTCCCTCAGATTTGCAGGCAGGAGCACTGTGGCCATGGATTTCGTGCATGTGGCTTTCCTGAGCATGGGAATTATGCAACTCTGCCTGAGCATTGTCACCTTTGTTTTTAAAACAGCACATGCATTCCAGGAACAGTGAACACCCTGAGATCCCCCAAATCTCTGATCTTCACAGTCAGGTGCACAGTACAACACAAAGCTTTTGTAGTAGCTGATTTTTTATCTTACAAAGCAGATAAAAGACTCTTCAAATAAGCAGAACATAAAAGAGTGACGTGTTGTGCAAATGCTAAAGCAAATTATTGGGGGGAAAACCCAAAGTCCAGTGTGAAAACAAGCAGAATTTAATGTACAAACCTTGTTTTTCAAGGTTTTTGGCAGTTATCAGAAGCTAAGAGCTACCAAAATATAAGTCTTCATACATTTCACAGAAGGGCAACAGCTGCACATGTAAAATGACAAGTACTCTTGTCACCTCTAGGTCAAAATCCATTTCAACAGTATCTCAACAGTTTAAATCTGTAATAACTATAGTATCAATAACTGGAATATCTACACAGTAACTCTCCAAATCACTAGCTGTGTTCAAAATTGTGCACAGAAATCACATGTGAACAGCTGAAATAATCCCCAGAGATTAAATCAAAGCAGAAGGAAATCAAACATTAAGGGCTAACTCGTGGCACTGGGGCTCCCTCTCAGGCAGCAAACACAAGCCTGCCCCACGCTCTGCTCCAGGCAGCTGCCCTGGGCGACAGCTCAGCTCTGTATTTCCTGCAGCCAGCCTGGAGCAGGATGTGGGCAGGGTCTCAGCTCACCTTCGGCAGCCCAGCAGAGCCCAGCAGCCCAGGGGCACAGGAGCAGGAGGTGGGGAAATAACCCAGGTCTGAAAGCCCAGCAGAGTCCTGCCCTGGGAGCAGGGAGGAGGAGCAGGGAGGGACCTGGGGCTGAACTTCTGGTTCTTTCCCAAATAATCCCAAGGCATCAACAACTGACCGTGCTCCCCATGCACTGAAGCAGCTGACAGGAGACTTAGTTTTTCTTTAAATAGCATCTCTTGGCAGTTTATAAACACTACCAGAGCGTATTCCTGTGGCATTCAAGATGACCCAGCAAACTTTGAGCTCCCTAAGACAGCAACAGGATGCTCCCTCAAGTCTTAATTACAGGACCAGCAGTCCCTGTTTCTAGGGCCAAGGCCCCAAACAGGCTGGGAGTTCTTTTCGGGAGCTGGTCTGCCCCTGGCAGCCTCCACGAGGGCAAAGCACAGCCCTGCTGGAGGGGCTGGATCTGAGCATGCAAACAGAAAAGTCCTAAATGAGAGAAGGAAAAAGGAGTAACACAAACTGAACCTCAACCCCTGGCAATCCTTGTTAGCCGGTCCTCACGCTGGAGAGGCTTTATATCCACACATTTTAAGAAACGTAAAGGGAACCATAAACCCAATTCAATTTAATTGGGTGCTCTCCTGACAGAACAGTTATTAATAAGATTGCATTGTACAAACCTCCGTGAAATCCCAAATGCAGTCAGGGGCACCAGCAAAAACATTTAACACCCAGCAAGCAACGTGCTGCTGGATTGATGCTCCTCTTCTTTGCTCTTCCTCCCTCCAATTCTCTCTCTTCTTTTATCCAATTATCAAATAAAAAAAAAAAAAGGAGGCAAAAAACCCGCTCATCTCGAACAGCTCCTATAAATTATTCACATGATATTACAGTGTATGTCAGCAGTCTCACAGTGTTTAAAAAACTTAACTACAAGCCAATTAAAATGTAAACTGAGAAAGACGGATTGGGTTGGGTCGCTCTGGTGTGAACTTGAGCAGCTCATAACAATACACACAACTTCTAGACCTGCTAATTTGACAGCTACTTTCATCAGCAGACGGGTTTTCTTTCTTTCTTTCTTTTTAATCCTGTATTTCTCAGAGGACAAGTCAGTCTATATCCAGCACAGAAATCCCCTGGGCCCCACAGTGCTGTACAGGCACTCTCAGGGGTGGGAGTTACTTGCAGGTTCAGAGGAGGCTTGTGCAGTGGAAAAGGGGCAAAGGAACCTTCCCCTTCTGCAGACACCAGTTACTGAAATTTTAAAACTAAATGACAGCACTTCAAGTGACAGATTATATTTCTTAAACAAAGCCACTAATTTTCTCACAAGAATAAGAATACAGTGTATTTGATTGCTACAGCAAAATAAACACCTTCCAAAAAAGACATTTAGGATTACCCAGTGTGTGCATCTGTGTAGCAACACTGGACATCTGCCTAAATTGCTTAGTGCTGGACTGCTGAGTAAGCCAGGCACCAATTAGCTGTTACAGTGATAATGACACTAATTTTAATCTTCATGGGTTAATTACAAGAGCACCGTGAAGTCAGACTGTGATCTCGCAGTCAGAAGCATTGGGGAAAACCTCAAAACCTTAAAGCACTATAGACATAAAATCAATATCTAACTAGGGAAATTTAAGGCGTACCAAGCTGAAATCCTAATCAAGGAAGCAGAACATCTTGATTTCCTTCTGACCCACGGTGCTGGGTCAATGGGCCATCACAAACCAGCCATTTCCCTCACCCCTACAGGGGGAGAACGGTGGATGGCTGAGCTGCAAGAAGTTAGGCTGAAGGCAGTAAAAAAAGCAATTGTTACTGTTTCCCGCTTTTTGTCTCTCTCTCCTGCTTTAGAGAGGTGAAACCTGTGACCACCAGGTGGTGGGACCACCAGAAACTCAAATAATCCATGACTGACAACACACACCCCACCACACCGACTGGAGCTGGCGTTCCAAGTCCTCCCAAATCACAGTTTAATTAGTCAGAAGAGCAGCAAGGAATTGTTTCCTGCAGCCAGCAAGGGTTGTACGTAGTGGAGACGGCAGAACCAACTTAGCATCCTCCCAAACCACATGTGCTGGGCTCCTGAAATGGGAATGAGCAGGATGGAGGCCAAGCCTACACTCCCTTCCCTCACTGCAGTAATCCAAGATGAATAAATCCACCAATAAAGACCAAATAGCAGGAGAATGTCCATTAGAGTGACATTGTTCTGACAGTGATGAAGGAAGAGAAAAAGGCATTTTTTTGTAGAATAACCAAAATTTTGTTGCAGCCAAGAGTACTGGAGTTTCCTGCTCAGAGATTTCTACTTTCAGCATTTTAATATTTCCATTTAGGAAACTGAACTAGAGCTTTAAGCAATGTATTTCCTGCAGGATCAACCAACTCAGCCTGTCCAAACAGCTCTGTCTGCAGGAACTGAGAGGGGACAAAGAGCAATGTCCAGCTTTGGGGAAGGAGCATGGGGAATCTGAGCCTGGTGTTTACAGCCACGAGCAGCCCTTTGCTCAGGACTGAGGCAAAGCGACAGATGAACATTGAGAAACAAAAGCTCGCTCTGCTCCGAAGCTGTCTGCTGAATGCTAACCAAAGACGGCAGAGTAGTTTTGCTCCAAATGTTCTGTATAAAATGGGAAATGAGAAACAAAGCAAGAGCCATTTTTTGTTCATCTCGTACAAGAAGAAAACCAATATAAGCAAAGCACTGTAACTTTTATATATAAACTCATGAAAATACATTGCCTTAATGTTTTTTTATCCCCCAATTCTCATATCTTAAAAGTTGCATAGGATAACTTTTTATAAATTAAAGCACTTTGAAGATGCAGTGAAATTACTTTCCAAAAGAAAATAAAACGAAAAATAGGGAGCAACCTTTGAACACTCTCAAATCCTCATTTTTAGGATGTGTATGAGCCAGGAATAGAACCACCTAACAGGATTCATTTTTACTGATTCAGGTCATGCCATGATTGTAAATTCTGTGCTGGTCAGACAGCTGGAGGAGTTTTCATTTCAGGCCCAGGAAGAAGGGCTTTATTTCCACCAGCATTCATTGTGCAGTTTTTCTTTCTGCAAGGCATTCAGAAAATGAAGGGAATTAGGATGTGGCATCTGAAATGACAGCTCCCTGAAAACACTGTTTTCTGTATACCTGAATTTGAGTTTTTCTATTGATCTTTCCTGCCTTCCCTAATTCACCTCCATTCTGGTGGTGACAGTGCTGATCATACCTGTCATCTCCAGTTCTTCTTGATCCTGTATGAGGATCTGAAATTCAAGACCCTAAATCCCAACAATGAAAGTCCTCACTGCACTAATAACCACATGCCAGAGATGCTCTTATGGCACTGGCAGAGCTCGAGCAGGGGCTCAGAAACCTCCTGGCTGCAGCTGCATGTTGTTTTCACAGCTGCTTATTTGAATGAAGGTTTTTCCTTTCCTTTTTTAAGGGCTTGGCACCCTTCTTATCAGTCTGCTGGTAGAGGTGCTCTTCTTTCACTTCCCTTTATAGAAAAATTATTGGATTCTGAAAAGTAACTTAATCACAAAAGCTACACAAAGATCCTGGTTTTGAGAAATTTGCATTTTCTTCATTCACCCTCTTTCATGCTAACTATTTTACAACACTTGTGGAAATTTTATCAGTCCCATCATCCCACCTTATTTAGACATCCAGTCTCTGTGAACCAACAGCTATCCTAAGTTTATCAACAGAAAAGCTGTGGTGGCTCTGTCCTAGGATTCTTCCCTGATAAATGCCTTAAGAGCAAGTTTCCTACTTATACCAGCTCATTACAGTGGAAACCATTATCTTATAATTGATCTTATCTCTATGTTAAACACTCTTAGCATCGTGTTAAGCCTCCAGTATGGTCAATGACTAGATAATAGTGCCCACTTCCACATGTCTGATTACTGAAATGCTAAGATCAATAATTAAGAGAACAGAGCCCCATTAAGTGCCACCACAAGGAATGAATAAAGGAAATTACCCCACCTACTTCTTTTGCTGATTCTGAGGATATCAGACTTAAAAACACCCAAATTCACTGGTGCTTCAGGAAACTTTTTCATCTCCAGCTCTACCCTTACCAGAATTTCTTGATGAATAGAAACAAAAAAACCCCTTTATTTTTATGTCTCTGTTATCTCATTATAAAAAAAGCAACAAAGTTCTCCCTGCTCTGTTTGAATGTTCATGATCCCTGGACCAACTACAAGTTCCTTCACTCATTTTTTTCACAACTGGATACAATCTTTGATCTTCCTTTTTTTTTTTTTTCTGTTTTCTTTCTGTTTTGCTGGGTCCCAATCCAGAGGTTTTACATACCTGCCTCAAGATTTCAGTTTTTACTCTTCTATTCCTATTACAGAATCACCTGTCCTATTTTCTCTGTGCCTTTGGGGCTGGGTCACAACATAGGATACAAAAATACATCAGCTTTATTGGCTAAATTGTAATATTGATTAGATAGCTAAACCGGACATCTATTCACTACCTTAACTAATAAAAGCAGACATAAAATCCAGAATGTCAATCCTTCTCTGAGACAAGTGATGTGCTTCAGCAGAAGCTAATTTTAACAATTTGAATGTGCTGTCAAGGTTAGGTAGGAGGGAGAAAAATTTCACACATGAAATATATTTACTTGCACTACAAACCCCCATCTCATGGTACTCGTTTTGTCTCTCCAAGTCATGTCAAGAGAACTTGATCACTTCAATAAAAGGACTGTTTACAGAGTGAGCAACTAGCAAATCATCCACTCAACCTGTGCCTAGAAAAGTTCAATGCTAAAAGGAAATTACATACGGTTTTCTATGGAAAAACTAAAATACCTGACTTCTATCTTCCTTGTCCAGATATGGACTTTGGCATGGTGAAATTCTAGGGTTTTTTGAGTTTTTTTTCATACTGCTGAGTAGCACATCTGTTTGATTCAGCACAGTTTACATTGTACAACCAAGTTTCCATCACCTCCATAGCCCCCATGTACTGAAAACCAGAACACTGTTAAGTGTATTTATTATTTCTTCTGTTTGTAATCTCAATTTTACTGTTTGAAGTCTGCACAGTAGGAAAATCCTCTTCTCTGAGCTGAAAAGGAAATAAAATGTTTGTATTCGTATGCTCCTTGGATACTTAACTAACTCAGGGACACACAACAGTAAAGTTTTTCACTCCTTCCAAATACTTTAAGATGCTGCTTTTTAAACTTCTGAGGACTCACAGAAAATATCCCTTGCACTGGTAAAAGCAGCTTTTTAAGAATCAAGAACCTGACACTTCCTGGAAAACTCTGTTCAAGAGGAACCTACCATATGCAATTACCTCCAAAACCCTCAAGTGAGTTCTCCTGTTTTCCCCTGGAAATCACAGCAGAATTCCCCTTTGTGTATTCTCCCCTTTGAAAGGAACTGGGCATAATTCTGATGCACTCACTGACCTCAGTGAAAGAAAATGCTTTCCTTATGGCAAAGACTAAAAATAAGTATGGGGAAGTTCACTGGAATTTTCATACTCAGGCTATATATAAAAATCTGGCAAGAAATCAAACTTAATCTACACCAGTTGCCCAGCGCTTTTATTTCCTTCAGCCTTTGATGTTCTCCATTTTGCTCTATTACTCTCATTTTCTCCCTCTGGTGTTGTTGCTGGCTTCTCTTTGGAGCAGAAAAGGGCAGCACATGGACATTCACCAGAGCACTTGGGTGTTGCTGTGTCACAGAATAACTGGGAATATCCTAAGGATATCAACCTTTGCTCTGTCCCAGTGATTCCAGTCAGACATGGGTGTTCAAAGCTGGCTTCCTACCTTTATCTATTCAGTCAGGGGAGTTTAAATGACATGTTCACAAGTGCTACACTTTCAGAAATCCATACAATGGCATGAGTTGAGCTTTTCATTTTGGAGGAATTCCATAGGTGTACAACGTGCCTTTCCAATCTGAGCCAAGGCACACATATGGATGAACACCTATTTCCCACTCCTTCCAAAGCCACCCTGACATTTTTACTCTGAATACCATAAAAAAAGGAGTATTCTCTGCTCACTACACATTTTCAAGCTGGTTGTTTGTGCCAGAACTGCTTCACCCATTTTCAACTGCCACCAACATAAATGTCAAATTTTGTATTACAAGCAATGAGTCACGTCTGTGTTAATGACAAAGAAAATGGTTTATGGAGCAGATTCAAAGCTTGCACAACACCTAGATCATCTTTTTTAATATGCTGAGAAATGTCTGTGGTTCTGGACCTTTCAAGAAAAGATCAGCAGGGCTTCAACAATAATTGCTTGAGACTACAGATTAGTCTTCTGTATTGCCAAAAAGCTGTTGAGATCTGCTCTCAATCAGTAATGTCTCCCTTAAGGAAGGGGGGGAAAGAAAGGAGGGAAAGTAAAGATCATGTTTTTGAAGTTCTCTGCTTTTAGCAAGTTCTGTTCTATTTAATAGCTTCCAGAGTCAAGAAGGTCTCAGGTAGACCTGACTTACCTAACCACATGAGCAATTAGTTCCTCCAGACACTATGTCTGTTGTAATGTAGTTCACTTAACTTCACATGGTGAATCAGTTCACTTTGATGGTGTTTTTTTTCCCCTTCCCTCTTATTATTTCTCTTCCTTGACTCTCAGCAGCTGCCTGTCTTGACACCTGACCTCCACTTGCTCCATGGATTGACTGTTTCAGGCACTGTTAGGGAATTAAAATCTCTGCCCATTCCCTTGAGAACCCAAATACACCCCCAAGTTCACTGCAAAATCCAGGTCTTGCAAATGCAAAAGCAGAGCTGCTTCCCTTGGCTTGGTTTAATATAAGTTTGATTAAGAATGTGATTGCTGTTTCCAACACGGACTAAAGGGAGCCATCGGTTTCTGATGGATGCTGCCTGGGCCCGCAGTCACAGCTGGTGCTTTCAAACACAGCTCAAAACTTATAAAACCCTGCCTGACCCAGCAACAAAAATTAGCACAAAAAGCTACTTCACATTCTTAGATTTACGTTAAAGTCAAATGTTTCGATAGTCTGCCTAATTGGTCTGGGATTTTGGAATAAAATTCAGAGGTTAGGTAAACAGGAAATAACACCAACAATGTTCCAGCAAACAAAGGGCGACCATGGCTAATTGAACTGTTTGCTGAAGAATCAGCGTACACAGAGCCATGGCAAAGGGAAGATGCTGCCAAGTACTTGTCTGCCACTGTATAAAAATGTCACTCAGGCACTTGAGTGCTGTTTCCCTTTGTCTGTCACCCTCTGTGCCTAACAGAGAGTACCTGTTGCTATAGCTCAGCCACTTGTCATTGTATCTCAAGTCAATTAAGTCAACTCTGGCTTTTATTTTTGAAAGCTGTGTAAATTTATATTTCTTTCCTCAAATATCACCTTGATAAGACTGGTTTAAAGACTATGTTTTACTCTTGGTAAAAAGAAAAGCTCAACCCCCAGAATTTTTCCTGTCTGCATTTTTTAAGTGATCAGCATGTGGAGATGACACAGTGATCATCTACAGGCCTCCAGCTGGATGATGACTACTTATCATGGAATTACAGACTGGTTTGGGTTCGAAGGGACCTTAAATTCATCTTGTTCCACTCCCTAGGGACACTTTCCACTATCCCAGGCTGCTCCAAGCCCCGTCCAACCTGGCTCTGGATACCTCCAGGGATGGGCCACAGCTTCTCTGGGCAACCTGTGCCAGGGTCTCCCCACCCTCACATGGAAGAATTTCTTTCTAAAATCTAACCCAAACCCACTGAGGCTTCCCTCAGTGGGAAGCCATTCCCCCTTGTCCTGTCACTCCATCCCTTGTCAATTTTCTCTTTCCATCTTTCCTGTGGGCTCCTTCAGGCCCTGCAAGGCCACAATGAGGTCACCCTGCAGCTTCTCCTCCCCAGGCTGAACAATCCCAGGTCTCCCAGCCTCTCCTCCCAGCAGAGCTGCTCCATGCCTCTGATCATCCTGAAGCTTCCTCTGGACTCTGTCCACCAGCTCCAGGTCCTCCCTGTGCTGGGGACCCAGAGCTGGAGGCAGCTCTCACAGCCAGACACACAACTGTGCACAATCCTGTGCTTTCACAATATGTGAAAATAACCCACCCCACGGAGATGGGCAGTAAAGCACAAGCCCAGCAAGTGTCTCTTCCCTCCTTGCCGGCTAACACTGACACCTCTTTCCACAAGAGGATGCACCTGCCTTTCACACTGCCCCAAAAGGCTCAGGGATGCTTCCTTGTTCCTGTACATTGGGCCCACTTGTTTAAATGACATTAAAATATCTGATCCTGAGATTTCTTGGTGCTCTGATCTTTTACAGATCTTTACTGAGCTGAGGCACGTCTGCTCCCATGTTTTGTTTGCATGGCTGGTACCTCAAACCTCATCAAAAATGCAGAAGGTATCCCAAATAACCTCAATAACCCTCCTCACCAATGCAACTGTAGCCAACGGAAAGACTTTATTAAAAGGACTGTCTACAGCAGGCATTTTAATGACAGCACCATGTTCACTGTGGATTCTTTGTAATCACTGCTTATTGTTATTTTTTTAAACATTACATGCAAGTAAAAATCTGGAAGCGTGTACTTCACAGGAGGCCAAAGCGTGTTGTGAGTGTGGCCCTTCACCCCACAGACACTCCCCAGCCAGTACCTCCAGCCAAGTGACCTCACCAGAGCATTGGTGATACAGTTCCTGCCTGTCCTGTGACACACACACCACGCTTTTGTTCTGCTCAGGGATTTCTCTGGGCTGCTGCTGCTGCTCCAGAAGTTATCAGCTCATTTCTAATTGCCAGGAAGCAGATTTCCCCATCTTACTTTAGCCATCTAATAGTGTTTAGAGTAGCTTATGTTGGTGTTCCTTCTATACTCCATGAAAGCTGGAGTGAAGGGCCCTGGAGAATGAGGCACTCATTTTGCTGGTGGAGCTGAATGGCTGTCAGTGTCTCACAGGGAATGGGAATGGGCTGGAGGCAGCCAAGGCACATCTTCCACAGCTGCTTTGCCCCGTGTTTCCAGTTTAATGCTGGGACTGGACCAATGCCCACTGCGCCACACTGCAGTGTGAATCCCCCACTGGAGAGGCCCGGCAAGATCAAGACAGAGGAACAGAGATTACTGTGCCTGGGACAGGGAGCAGGGAAGGAAAGACAGTGTCCATGAGAGTGCTCTGAAATCCCAGCAATGAACCCAGCACAGCTCTGGGACCCTGCATCTTCCTGCTCCCTCATCCACCTCATCTGAAACTGGACTGCCTGACACCAGTTCTGGAGACTCACCAGGCACATTCATGAAACTGCAGACACGGGAGATAAAGGACAAATTCAACTGCCTGCTCCTCATCTTAGGGGAAAATAATACCTTTATAATTTGCCTCTACTGCAGAGAAACTTTGAGCCAGGTCTGACAGCAAATTTTCAATATATGATATTAAAGCAAAATCCTTATATCTGAATTCTTCAGAGTGCTGTCAGGTTAACAATGCTCTGTTCATTTAACTCCAGCTGAAGTGTACTGGATCAATTTTCCATCTTGTCTACATGCACAGTGACTCTATTACAATCTCAACAAGAGATTTCGGTTGACCCCAAGAGATGCTGCTTGCACCGGCAGCACACGCAGCGAAACCCCAGCAAAGATGGGATTTCTTGGATATACTTGTTCCCATTTCAGCCATCAAGAGGCACTAATGCTGATGAAAACTGTTTTTCCAGCCTGTCCACCCATTCCTGTCTGTACCACGGCATCTACCCAAGGCTTGGGCAGTTTGTGGGTGCCACAGAACCAATGCCTATGGAGTAACTGCTTTCTGAAACAGGCAGCTCCAGGCCTGTCCTCACTAATGAAACACAAATGACTTCCAGGTAAATGAATCATCTCCTTTAAGGACCAGTTCCTGGTAGTGCATTAACTTCTCCATGAGGGGCTGATTGCACAGCACTCACCTCACAAGGAATGGCTGTGGGCAAGAGCATCAGCATCTCTGATTCTGTTCTCTGACTGCCGTGAGGAAGAGGCAATTTGGAGTCATTATCAAAAGCAGGTACCAAGAAGACACTGATTCTCACCTGCACTATTTAATTCCAGCTACTTTTTGACCATGTAGTGTGGGCCACAGAGTTCCCATGGAATATATACTTCCAGTATTCTAAAGAAATGCACAATTCCCATCCCTGAATTCCCAACACTTCCCCAAAGAATACAATAACACTCAATAAAGCTCTTTTGCAGAAAATGGAAACACTGCTCTAGCTTGAAACCATTAGAGGGGAGGATGAACCCGGGATAGTGAGCAGGGAATTGAATGATGCCAGTGCAGCCTGAAGTGGGATCTGCCAAGAGCACTGGTCTAAAGAACCTTACCCCAAACAAGGCCAGTTCATGGGACATAAAGCAAAACAATGACAGAAAAGGGAACACTTCTTTATAGACAAAAGCATTCCCCAGGAGGAAAAAACCCACCAGAATTTAACTGCAGGAGTATTTAATAAGAAACAGCCTGTTCCAGTCTCTTCTTCATTTAATTTAAAATAAACATAAACCAGAGCTTTCCTACACAACACGATCATTCCCTCAGAAGAATCAGAATGGAATACAAAGGTCACCCTGGAAAGTTTGGTTGTTGGAAACTAAGGAAGAGGCTCTTGTCTATCAGCAATCCTTGAGGAGCAGTTCCCTCATGCCCAGATTGCAGGGTCCCTATTGCAGAGTTCCCCCAGCTCCTCAGCCCTGGCACAGACTCGCTGCTCCCCAGTCCCAACCATCAGCAGCTGCCCAGAGAGCTCAGCACCCCAGTGACCATCAGAACAGGGCCTACAGCACGGCCCCTGGACCTGTCCTCTGGCCAAGGCACAGCCTTCTTAAAAGATTTTCTACCCAGTCACTCTAACGATGGCAAGGACCTCGAAGCAATGGGAGGGCACTGAGTCAACCTCCAGTTATCTGTCTAAAGCTATTAAACTTCAGGGCAGGCACTGCAGAGCACCCAGAGTGTCACTGCACATACTGACTGTACAAGCTACACAGAGTTCAGCACGCATGCATTTCTGATTGCACCAAAAAATAGTAATATCAAAATAACTTCAAGACAACCCCCCGGCCCAGCTTTACCTACCTCCATTAATCAGTTAGCCAAACAAATTCTCCTATTTTGCTATATCTAGTAACCAAATTGCAGCGTGGTGGTAAAACCCATAAGGGTTCTTATAAAGACCAGAGTGGAAGAAGGAACTCTCCGGGCACCACAGCGGCTCTTACATCAGAAAGCCACGTGCACCCCAAATTCTCAGTGTGCCACACGTGAAAGCCTGAGCTGTGCTGCAGCAGCTCTCTCGTAACACTGACCGCCCTGAAGAGCCCGTGAGCAAACCTGGCAAGGAACTCCTGCAACAACAAACCAGCCTTGCAATAAAAGCCATCTGCAAAAGTGCCAATTATCCTTCTCAAATGATTATGTTCCATCCAGTTTTGCTGACAAGCAAGTTATGCCACATTTTAATAGGCAATAAAATGTATTATTAAATAATTAGTAGCTAAGAAACAGAAATTAGAGGGCACTTCCTTTCACATACATCCCCCAGTACTTCAAACTATTGATTTAAAGGCAACTCGATCCTCTAAAGAGGACAAAATGGAACCTGATACAGCAGTTTACCAGGAGACAATTACAAGGCTAATGATTGTTCACAGAGAAATGAAGCAGGGAGAAATTCTAGAGAATTCCACCCTGGCTCTGTTTTGTCTGATCTGTCTCAAAATCCCCCAAAGAGCTAAAATTTCTCCAAATCTGTTCCTTGCTCTGAGCCCATTAATTACAGTGTTAAAGGTAAAGAAGTATTGATGTCTCTCCTCTGCTCCCTCCCTTCCCCCCCAGGTAATGCCGGCACTTGCTCAGCCTTTAAGGTATGGCTGCACTAACTGAGAAAAGCCCCACTAAGACCAATTAAGGCCTTTACTAAGAGGCTGAAAAGAAGACAAATGGAGGCAGAAAGCCCGATTACAAGGAACCTTTGTACAGATGTAAAGCAATTAGAACAGTCTCAAGGGCTGGCCAGTGCGGTACCTGCTAGGAAAGGATTTTACAGCTTGTCTAAACTTGGAACAATCTGTCTCTCTCGCTTTTTGGCTGAGTGTAAAAGTGAACCCTGTATTAGGGTCATGTATCGGTTGATAGCTCGGTATTGGTTTCCCTGAGCATGTTAAGTCTGTAATGCTGCTCTCCAGATCCCTCGTGGATGACAATAGTGTTACACAGACAGCTCTAACTTACGGGGAAAGGAGATACGTCTGATGCTAAACCATGATAAAAAACAGAACCAACTCTTTCAACCTTCTTTTATTTGCCTAATGAAAAACCTTAGCATGTCTCAAATTTACTGCACCATGCTGCATAATTTGGCACAGAATGTGTAAGAAGTGAAAATGTTTGTACTGCTGTTTTAATAATCAAAATAAATTCTGCAGTGACTCGATTTAAGGCAGCTTCCAATCTCAGGCCATTCTTACTTCATCAAGAATAAAAATAAAAGCAAAAATACACTTCTAAGAAATTAAAAGTGACCAACCAAATGGTGCCTGAGAAGTTCTGCAATACACAGGTACTCCCAGATGTCCCACACTCAACACATGCAGATCCCCCTCAGCCCACTCTCCTCCTCCCCAGCCCTACAGAGGATTTCAAAAGCCCAGCTCCCCAAAAGCCAGCAGGACCTGCCATAGGCAGCTTCCTCCTAAACACTCCCCTGATCTATTTGTGTTCTGGCTGCCTGACTCTGGTAGGAAAGGCAGCACTGCTGGGATGGTGATGCTGGCTTGGGCCACCTCCCTACACCTGCCTTCGCATCTGCTGGCACTGAGTGCGTGGCTGAGAGCTCCTGGATCCTCTGGTGCAGCACAGATACCATGAAAGCACCAACACAAATGCCTTAAGCACTTGGCAGGCTGTGACAGTACCTGCCCTGGGTACCCTCAGCCTTCGGCATCCAAAGGATGTAATGCAGCCCATAAATTTGTAGCCAAGTGTATTTTTGTCATACACGGATTTCTGAGGTGGTAAAAACTTGTCTTACGTTCAGGTTATCATGGCAACAACACATGGTGTTTCCACAGGGCAAGAGAGCCCAGGGAGCCACAAGAGCAAAGTCACTCCTGCTCTGCAGAAGGGAAACGAGAGGCTCCTGGATAAAGCTCCTCTAGGTCAGCAGCCACACTTCCTGCACTGAATTAGGCTCTAGGGTAATTGACCCACATGAAACAGGGACTGGAGGTTACTGGTCTATGTAGGATTTGTTATGATTTTATTACTGCCTCTCAGGGGCTTTGCTTTTTCAACACTTGTTCAGGTGGATGCAGAAGGGACACAGAGGTGTATGAAGACGACACAAGTTGCTGTAACCTGCTTGCTGCTCAGTTTACAGAGTCTGACAATGAACAAACCTTCTAAGGAAGCCTCTGTAAGGAAAGATCTCCTTAGAGTTTCATCAGAGACAAATCATATAATGCAATGTGTTTAAGCTTTTTTCCTGTCCCTCATCCATACTTTGTTGAGTTAAAGACAACTCCTTAAAAAAACCCCCACAACCAAAATTTCTAATAAAGGATTCAACATTTCTTAAATTGGGGAATGTTTTTTCAAAGGGCTAAGTACTCACCAGCCCCTGCTGTGGTAAAAGGGGATGACTTGTGACACAATCTTAGCCACTGACTTGCTAAATTCTTTTCAAAGTCTTCATTAGCAAAGGTTTTTGCTAATATGCCCTGATAGACCTGAGCTCATCCAAAAATCTGGTTTCTCCTAAAAACAAGGTCCAGATAAAAACAAAGTGCAGTGATGTGGCACACTAGCCCTTCACACTTGAAATTCAGGTTTAGCAACGTCTAGGGTTTCAGTAAAATAAATCTGGACATCCATCATGGGTACCCTTCACATCACAACCATGTCTGAAAGGTTTCATTGCAGGCAAAACCAAGAGCATCTACTGGCCAGGTGTAAAAGTCTGTGCTATAAAAGCATCCTCAAACTGCCACCTCTCCCAACCAGGCACTAATCCTTGTGGTGCTGAAGAATTCAAACACACAGAGGTTATTTCAGAACAGTAACCCAAAACGTAGTACACCAGGACATCATCTTTAGCGATGAGGCCAGCAGCATACCTTTGCTCTCTGAATTATTTAAGGCCGTATTACTCACAGGCTGATCTTCGTACTGACTGGCAAAGAGGAGAGGGCTAAAGCAGGATCTCAATGCAAACCAAGCTGAGGCCACTTAAAATCACTTTAGCAGATGTATCACACTACATTACAATAAGGTTCCCCACAGAAGAAACCCTCCGTGGCCATTAACTCACCATGCATTCCAGGATGTTGAATTCAGCTTAGATTTAAAAACTCAAAAGATCACACACAAGGACTAAGTTCTTAGGAAAATACTGGATTACATCAATTACCTGCTTCACTGCCCTGTCAGGATTCGAGTGTGATTCTCTGTATGCTTTGAGCCCCTCTAAGTCATGTCACTGACAGTGGCTACAGACAGACAGAATTTGTCATCCAGTGCTCTCAGCAATGAGGGGTTTTGATTCTGTGTCTCTTTTCCCTCTCCCCTCCACATGCAGGCACAGCTTGCCTCAGCTGGAGCTGAGGGTGAAAACGCTCTCCCTGGTGCTGTGCCCGTGATCAGGGCTCTGCTCTCACCCAGCTGAAAACACCCATCACTGGGTTGCTTCTTGCAATACTGGAAAAAGGTCTGGAGTGCTTTTTGCACAACACTGCAATTTGACTGAATGATCAAAATTGCCTGTTTTTCTCCAAGCCTGTTCCAGACAGAGGTGTTCACCCATCCATTCATTTCCATGGTGTCCTGCCAAAGAAAAAAAGCACACTCCAAATTTTGCTCTATTGATATATAAATGCAGTCACTTCAGCTAAAGAGCCATCAAGCCACTCTGAGGCTGGGTAATTTGATTAAATCTATATTAAGGTAGCAAGTTGTACTGCACGGCCTTTAACACCAAGGCGGGAAATAATTAAGTTTTAAAGCTGGTGAAAGATAACGCCAGGTCTGGTTTGCTGCTGCAGGGCTGATAAAGGAAGGGGTATACACTTGAACATTAATTTGGTACAAGCAAACAGCTTTGCTAATAGCTCATGTTCTCATTCCCAAAATGTCAGCAACAGATATTAGTGCCAGATGCCGGTGTAACATCTTCCACAGCTGGGGCTGGGACATGGGGATTGGTTTGTGCACTTGGAGAAAATGCCAGCGCTGTCAGGGGGGACCCGGATGATGTCACAGGAGCAGGAGACTTCCCCAGGAGAGATCTGCCCAACAAGGTCTCTGTTATTAACCAGAGTGTCACACAGAGAGGCCTGGGAAGGCAAACGGGAACACTGAACTGGCACAGCCTGGGAACCAGAGACAGCAGTGCTGAGAGATCACTGGGAGATCACTGGGGCTTGTGAAATGATCAAGCACCTTCCTCTCTAATGGCTTTAAAATCCTTACTCAGCCCATGGCCTCAGCTGCAAAATTTGGGTTAGAAAAGGCTTGTTACATTGCAGAAGTCATTCCAGGGCCAGGCCAGTGACACCAGGCCAGTGTGAGCAAGGGCAGGACACAGGAATGGGATTTGACCACATTATTGTCTGTCAAACACTCCCCACCACTGGGCACCACCTCACCACAGCGAAAACAGACAGAATGGAAACCAAAACGCCTGAAGAAGCAGCAGCAAATTCGAATTCTCACTGCCACTGAGAGGTCAGGATGTGGCATGATCCAAACACCTTCAGCCAGAGAACAGGATTCAACAGCAGATGTGGTTTTTTTTTGTGGAACTACCACAGGTGGACTCCAAAAACCTCATCCAAAGCCAGGAGCACAGTGACCACAGGGCAGAACACACTCCCACCTCTGAGCAGCACGCAGCTTTCCTCCCAGCCTGAGCCCCCTCCCATCCTGTGACCCCCCCACATCCCTGCCCAGGTCTGATATGAGCAAGGCTTGGGATGCACAAACAAAAAACCCTGGAAAACTTGTAAGTAATGCATCTCTCTAGTGACATTTGAACTCCAGTTTAATCAAATCAAGTAGGATCCTTTCAAATATCACTTATCCTGTAACTGCAATTTCCAAATCTCTCAAATCCTGGCTTTCCTTTTAATCTCACATGAAAATTGTATTACACTAATACTGTTTACATCTAATTTCCTCTTTTCCGTATAAAAATATCAGTAACTACATTTCAATTCTGTCCCATTACTCTTCTGCCATGCCATAAATCCCACGGGGCTTCCACGGCTCAAGCTCTGTGCTGTTTGCTGCTTTTCCCCCGGACTGTCACCTTCCCCCAGAGAGAGGTCCCACCATTCACACGCCAGCTGGATTTCCCATTTCTCCAGCTGGATGCTTGGAGAAATCCAGTCCTGCACCAGGTGATGAGAACAGCAGTTTTACACCATTCCTTGGTTTTAACGGGAACGGGCTAAAAAAGAACCCCTCATTCCAACACCTGTAAGTCCAGCCATTTCCATGAAGTCACAGACCATGCCTTCCTTCTTGCCTGGCTGCTTAAGCCTGTTTTCATTTTTTAGTGCAATTTCAATAGATTTTGTGGAGTGGTTTGTCTGCTTCCATCAGGATGGCCCTAAATCCCTTTCTCCAGAGCCACAAAAGATCCAGAAGGTCAGATGGCCTCAGGAAGAGCCGTGCCCAGGAACTGTGATACAGAGGATATCCAGTGAGGAGTCTGCTGAGGCCTGAACACAGAAACAAGGATCTGTTTCCATTTTCCTGGAAAGGGTTAGGAATTGCTGTGTATTGTGTACCTGACTTCCTCTTCTCAGCTGAAAAACACATCACACAGATACACCCTGCGGTCACAGAGTGAGCGAGAGGCATCGCCTGCACCTTTTGTCTGTCTCTGCTTACCTGCATTCAACTGCTTTTGTGGAAAAAAGGCTCAGGGCTGTGTCCCTCCTCCCAGGGCCCAGGGGAAGCCATCTCTGTCACAGCCACACCAGTATCACCTGTCTCCCTTTCACTCCAAAACAAACGACCTGAGCTCATTAGCAGATAAATGCAGTAGCAGGTTACAGCATTCCCAGTAAATCCACAGGCAAAAGCACACACCCACAGACAGGGCCTGAATAAAGTATTTTCTAAAGGAGATATCTGTAATCACTGTATTTACCTTTTAATTTTCCAGATAAAGACTTTCAAGTACTTCAGAAATGAGGGCTGTTAAACTGCAAATCTGGTCAGAGAAAGAGTAAATCATGCAGGAAAGCCACAAAGGAATCCAGAACTTTCAGTGGCACAGGTCAGCTCACAGAAGTGCTGGGTCCAAAATGACACTGGCTGAGACTTAATCATAATTAGTGCAGTGAGGGCCTGAGCTAAATATGCTCCTGCACATTGGGATGAAGTGACCTGAGTGACGCCACTGCTCCCAGCTAAAACACAACTGGATTCCTTGGCACTCCTTGTGCTGCCCTTCACTTTGTCCCTCGAGCCTCTGTGCTGCAGCTCTCTGTGCTCAGTGTCAGAACAGCACCAGGAGGAGATGGATGTGCTGTGCTATGGCACCAGGCAGATCCCTGCACTTCCTTAACCTCCCAAACATTTTCAAATTGCAAAATGAACTCATTATTACTGGTGAAGACCAGTCACGACAAACATAGCCCAAAATGGGGCCAACTGAGCTTCCTGCCTGCCCTTCAACCCGGATTTCTAAAACAAAAAAAAAAGAGAAAAAGAGGGTAAACTCAAATTTTTACTGACTTTAATATTTTAATTCTACAGGGAGGATTGATAGAAATCTATAAACAAAATTGCTTGCAACAAGGCTCAATATTGTTTTCCCTTGCTCAGACTGTTGACAACAAAGGGAATGCAACTCTGACTGCTTAGGTTTCACAGCAAGAGGAGCTACACAAGCAGCAAATAAAGCTCTATTTTCCATTTCACTTTCTGTGTTCATTTCTAAGGAGAATAGAAGAGAATGGTTCTACAGGGAAATATGGAGCTCAGAAAAACTGGGGTTTTAAGTCCAGTGTTTGAACACTCACTTCTCATGTGGATTCAAAATTTCATTGATTTTGGCCTTCTTACAGCTACTGCCCACATCTGATTCACTCGCCACATGAGGATTGCCTGTTTTCATGGGAGAATTTCCTCTAGGCTTCCATAAAAATGCACAATGAGGTCCCAGTCTTCTCGATCTTCCCAGCCCACCTTCATTAGGAAGGCAGGCTGCTGTTTCTTTAAGGAGTATCTCAGCAGAAACACACAAAATCCTTGGAATCAGTCTGAAAGAGAGGCCAAGGACATTCCTTCCCAAGCATTAGATTTGGTTTCACATGAGATGATTAGACTCATCCATGCTAATTACACTAGAAAGAACTAATTAGAAAAATCTACCATTCAGCTAATGAGGGCTGGGCCTTAACTATCTCAGTGCTTAATTTTTCAGGTTGTAAAATATTACTTTACCCTCCTTCCCCCCTCTCCTTGCGTGCCATCACCACGTTAATTCTTGTAATAGAGTTGATCATTAAATACCTGCTAAAGAAATATTTGTTAATACCTGCAAGTGCCAGTTTTAAACCAGCTGCACTCTGCTGTAATTAAAGTGTGGAGAGGATGGGCTCAATCCTCTGCCAGCTGAGGGGAGCAGCCAAAGGACCAACCTGCAGCCTCCAATTCTGCCCACTCTTGTCTGAGGTAGTCCAAGGAGTAGCACCGAACTGCTTAGGAATTCTCTGCACTGCTTCAGTGCAGCCTTTTCAATAAATATACTTTTTCCTTCCCTTGGGAATAATGCAGGAGAAGGGATTTCACATGTAATATTACCAGCGTGGGAGGAGAGTTTATTAAAAAGCAATGATACCACCTGATAAAGACTGACATCTCTGCCAAGGTTAGAGCATTTAGCAGGAAGCTGATGGAATGAGCATAATGAAAAGCTAATAAATCAGAGTCCTTCATTATACAATAAACTCATTAAGCTACTCGTTGAAAATGGCAAGCCAGACATAGCACAATATTGTTAGACTACCACTGTTAAAAGCTTTCCTAGAAAATATAAATTCAAAGCCAGGCTTTGAGTTTTGCTGTATTTACATACTTAGTGTCCATTTGGAAGTTTAATGAAAGATATTAGGAAATATCTATGTGGTGCAGCATCCATTCAGTACATAAACTGTGCTTTCCAACGAGGATTCTCAGCCAGTCTGGCAGGGGCCCAAACCCTGCACTCCCTAAGATGATGTGTGAAATTAGTGGAAATTGAAATGCCAGAACTTCTATTTTTTTGCGAAAACCTTTGAAAAACCAGACATGTTTCTATATCAGATTTTTATTTTATTCATCTCCCCATCCCCACTTTCCCCTGAAGCCAGTAAACTAAATCTATTTAAACGTATGACCAGCATGATTCTGATTTTTAATAGGCTTAAGAAGACCCATCTTGAAATCCTCACTGTGAACACCACAGAGCGTAATGAGAAATCCAAAACAGGGCAGGTCTCTCGTGTATGTGAACTTGAGGAACAGAGGAACTGAACAGCATTGCTGTCATTCTTACTTCACCCATACTCAGGTAAAACAGGAGTAAATAATAAGAAATTATTAGAATTAGGCTAATTTCTTTACATCTTCTATAGTAGGGCCAATGTTTTTTTTTAAAAATTCAAGCTTTATAATCTTGGTTTTTAAAAATATGGCTCAAAATGTCTATTTATAATTTTTTTATAATCTACTACTCTAGAAAATTCAAAATAAATTTTATATATATATATTTATGTAAATATAAATGCACAGTCAGAGTAAATACAGCAAATGTTCCCCTTGTGTAAATGGCTTTGTTAGAACATACATTCTTCTAACCCTACACCAGAAAATTAGGGGTGTGGATTGAACCAGAGAGCAAAGTCACACAGTGTGATTACACGGAGAGACAGATCTGACTGGAAGGGTTCAATTCAGAGCTTCCACTGCTGGCATTACACAGGAGTAAAGACAGTGACCCAGACCCAGGGAATGCCTGGGAATGACCTGATTTTACATCTCAGCAGTGGAAAGCAGGAGGTACCTCCTTGAAATGAATGAAGTCAGCATGATGTAAGAAATCCCAGAAGCAGTCATGGGTAAGGGTGTCCGAGGTCACGTCCAGGGAAGGAGGATGTTGGTAGAAAGGCATTTTAATAAGGAAAATTAGTCAGAGCTAGGGATTTTTAATGGCTTTTCTGGCTGCCTTTGGAACAAAAGCAATATATTTGTAACCAGACCACTGCAGAGAACCACCCTGGCTGCAGCTCTGCACACACAACAATTCCCTTCACACACTGGGTGTGCCAGGAGCAGCTCTTCAGGAGCACCCACTGCTCCCTGGAATCACTCCTTGTGACCTCTGTCAGTGCTCACCACGGCCTCCTCTGCCAGCCAGGAATTCTGGGGGTCCCAAAGCCTGCAAGAACTGCTGTCCTTAACACCCACACCCACATCTTCCGGGCATCAGGTTCATTCCCCACCGACGTTCAGAGTATGACACCTCAACTCTGTAAATGACCAGAACTTGTCACCAGAACTTGCAATAAAATGTCCCAGAGGTGCCTGGGGACTGAACTCGCGTGTCCATGAACAGGGCTGTGGGTGGGGAGCTCTGGCAGGGGGACGTGGGTGGCTCCTGGCAGATGCAGAGCTCCCACCCCAGCACGGGCTCTGCCAGCAGGGCTGGCCCTGAATCCAGCGCGTCTGGTGCTGGCAGATCAGAAGGAACTTCTTCTGCTTTGTACGACTTATCTGGGGAAGACCAGGTGGTTGGTACTGGAATCCCCTTTTCAAGTTCGCTCTAGACCCAGATCACAGAGGAGACGTGCAGTAAAAGAGAAGCCTCTCTTTGTGCAGAAGTTCTCAACTCCCCCACCCACTCCCACCCACCTGCACGTCAGCATCGTGTGTGTCCGAGTCAGGCTGGGACCAGCTGAGGACACCTCAGTGCCACTGATTCCCAGGGCACAGGCACAGCACCAGCACTGCACGGAGAACCTGCCCATCCCAGGCCACGGCATACAAAAAATCTGAACAAGCACTGACAGAGCTACCTGGGAGCTGCCATTCCAAGAACAACAACCCTGCCTCCCCCAAAAAGAGGTTAGGGGAAGGGAAGGAGCTGGGAAACCAGCTGCCAACAGTGCAGTGTGAACATAATCTTCAATTCACCTGCGTCTTTAAAGTAAAGATGGGGGGCATTAAGACCTTACTAACTCACAGGATTTAATATTCGGTTTTAAGACTTCTAATAATAATAATAAAAAGCTTACATATTCCACCAAACAGCCCCAAATAGGCAACCTTTATTATCTGTTATGTCAGCTGTGCCTAAAAAATCAAGCGAAACAGTGTGTACCCTTTAATAGTTAATCCTCTAACATGTAATTAGGCATTCACATGACAATCAGAACAGGACTATATTTCATGTTTGCCTTCCCTTTCAAAGTCTCTACTAGAGGGGCACTTACTCTGTCAAATCTGCTATAGTAATCAAAACATTGAAATTACTTCTTTCCACACTAAATATACTGGAACTGGTTGTTTGATTAAATGTAGAGCAGAGAGTGCAATTTGCTAAATTACAAGTATTCTGAACATGTAAATATAGTTTAATTACTGCAATTAAAGAAGATTACTGGAGATTGGCAGATGGGAATGTAATGCTGTTTTAATTAGAGTTTTTAATGCACTGTAACATAAGCATAATATTAACCCTTTATCCTGGAACGGGCTGGCTAGTCTCTGAAAAATATCCTTTGAAAAATGTACTAGAGCTAGTGTTTCATAACAAGCCTTCAAGTCAATTCAGTGCAAAGCGCCAGGATGATTTGGGAGAGTTTCAGCTGTTATTTGCAGCACAGGCACTGCAGAACAGGCACATTCTGGAGCACAGTCAGGAGCAGCCACACGAGGTGGGCACATTGTTTGTGCCCCAGATGGAAGAACGTGTGAAAATACAGCGTTGGAGTAGATGGATTGTGTTTCATAAAGAGTGCAATCATAGCTACATCACCAGAGATTTAAGATTCTTTCATGAAAGTTAAAGTACCTCATACTCCCAAAGATTTACAAAACATGAAAAGAGAAAATGTTTCAAAATGCATTAGTTCAATTTTGAAAAACTGCCGCACAGAGACACAGAACAATATTGCCCAGGGCCTGGGTTATTACTACTCAGCCTCCAGAACAGTATTTGCTTCATAAAGTAATATTCCAGAACGTACTAAGCAATTTTTGTCATCTTGAAAGCTATCACTTGCAACATTTTATCCATTTAAGTCAATAGCCCATTAGAAATTCTAATTGAAAGTTCAATACTCTGCTTGGAATCTTACAATAGAGGTTGTCTTTGGAAAGCCATTTAAAGTCTTAATCTCTTTATCATTTGGTATTTTGAAGCCTAACTTTGTTCTTGTTAGGCAGATCAATGGCATTAATTTACAAAATGGGGGAAAATGTCACCCTTCATCCTTTAAATCTCAGTGCGGCGAAGAGCAGCGTAAGCGAATCCGACCGCTGCTCTCCCATATTAGCAGAAAACGGTGCCATGGGAGGTTTGACCTACAAATTTTAATTACTGCATGAAAAATTCAGTTCCTGGAGATGAATAGAGACTTGAGGAAAAGCAGAAGTCCACCTTCTGAGTGACTGCAGAGCTTAACTCTTCAAAGGCTGCGGCGGTGAATGGAGCAGCATGTGTACCTTCAATAGGCAATGGCTGCAAGGTGCAGGATCAAACTGCACAAGCAACAGAAGAAAGGGAAAGGATTTCACCTACAAAGGAGCTTTATGGGTGTCCAAAATAGACGGACACTGATACCATCCTCTAGGGCAGCAAAAGCGGTGAGAATTAGTTTTGAAATGTTCCCGACTTTGAGATAACTTTCCAGCTGGTGAGTTCACTGGTGGGGAACTCTGGGCTTTGCAGAAATCCATGAAAGCTTTGCCACGTTATCAGCAAAGGGATGATTTCACCTGTGCTCTTTGCCTCCGGCACCAGGCAAACAGCACGTAACAATGCCAGGTGTTTTGAACCAGTGTCCCACTCCAAATCAGCACAGGGAGGAGTCAAATCCTAAAACTGATCCATGGAGCACTACCAAAGAATGGCTCAGCTTAAAGTTAGCAAGACTAGGGACTTCCATAGGCACTTTCAGAAAAACCCCTCAGGTTATACACACTGAGATATTCCACAATTTACTCCTTGTAATGCAATACAGCAAAACAACTGTGCTGCTCTGCAGGCGACACAGGTTCAAGATCACAGCTGGAATTCTGCCATTCCAGACACCGCATTCATTTGGGCTGGGGGTGACGTGGGATGGATAGAAAATCCTCCTGTTATCTAAATCAGAAATCAGGGATTTGAATCTCTCTTTCAATAATGGCTACTTTAATGGTAGAAGGAGACAGAGAGAGAAAAATTAAGCAGAGCAAAAGAACCCCAGGGCTGCGGCTGACTCAGGGTGTCAGGAAGCACAATTAAATGATTTGGGTGCATTTGAGAGACAGAGGGACAGGCAGAATCAGCTCATTCCAGTTCTTTACCTGCTTTTTACATCCTCCCAGCCACACCCTGCTTCAGCACAATTCGGTGTCAACACCATGAACTTCTTTGTGGCAAAGAGCAGGAGCTGTACCCTGCTGTCAGCAGCACAGGGTGACACGGGGTGAAGGGAAAGGGAAAAAGGAAGGGGAAAAGGGGAAAGAAAAGGAAAAAGACAAAGGGGAAAGGGAGAGAGGAAGGGTAAAAGGAAGTCTTTCCATGAGAAGACAAGTAAGCAGAGGAAAGAAGCTCCTACTTGTAAGTTCTGATATATAATCTCAGGAAGTATTTCTTGTATCAGATGAGAACTCAGACCCCTGTGACACTTGCACTTCCTAAGCCAATGTCATCATTCCCACTTGAAAGAGAAGCTTCTTCCCCTGCCAATGCAGTACCCTGGCATTCGAAAAATGATACGGACAGAACTACAAGATTTAGTCACCTGGATCACCATTGTGGTGATGCAGCCTGGAAACCAACTTGGGAATGGTTCTTTACAGGTTTTTGACTTGGTTTAGCCTTACCTGAAACTGGAAAGCTCTTGACTAGAGCCCATTTTAATATCATGGAGACCACACAAAATAACATGAGGGATTAAACTTCCAATTTCTCTTTTTCTCCTGAGTTCTCTTTTTCTCCTGAGACTGCATGTAGGGACGTGAAACATCACTTAAAATCTTCACACTTTATCTTAATAGCAATATTAATTAACATCCAACCATTAGCTTTATGCTTTTTGGTAGAAAACAGCACTGGTCTGTGCTTCACCCCCAGATACTGACTGAAATTTAAGTAAATGTATTATGGTAGTTAACTATTTGGTGCATTTAGATAATTAATGTTTATTTCCATTTCAAAGTAAAGGATTTCTAATGTAAAAAATATTTTCCTCTTTTGAGAGTCTCTTAGGTAACAGATTTCTTTTTTCAGGCATTCTTTTAACTATTTCTAGTGACGAAGGAAAGTATTTCTAGATTGTGCAGGTTTCACACAATAAAAAACATTTCCACGGTTTGAGATGGTTCTTTAGAGATCACCAAGAGGCTGTTTGGAAGTTTTTTTTCAACGAAAAAGATAGTAAGAAAAGCTTGGTGTACCTTAGGACTATGCCTCCAAACTGAAAGCCTTAAATACTCCTGGCTTCAAGAAGTAAATCTCAGTCGTGGCCGAGAACCTCAACTTCAAGGTGCTTCACAGGGCTCGGAGCTCCCAGTGCTGCCAAGGAGGGAAAATGAGTGTCTCAAGCTGAGCATCCGTGAAGCAGCAGAGCCAAAGTCCCTGGCCCTGCCCAGCAAAGTTGGTGGTCTTTGCACACTCTTGGTCCTTGATCAGTAATGTGCTCCACTCCCTGAGACTGGAGACATTCCCAGCACAGACAAGGTCTTGGAATTAGACCAAAATCCCTCCGCGTGGGAAGGGTTAAAACAACCTGAGCAGTGAAACCCCTGCAGCTATCTCATAAGCCAGCGCTTTTAGACAAATTGAGCAAAATAGTCCTTTCAGCTCAGCAGGCACATGACTCGCTGCACAAAGGAGTCCTTCTAGAAATCCCATGAATACCCCCATTATCCCAAGGATTGAGCACAGAGCCACACATTTCACGCCCACTGCCACCTGTGATTAGCTTTTTTACAGTTATTATGGAGTACTTTGATGGTGATGATTGTTTAAAGGCCTCAACAAGCCTGCTAATGTGACTTGAGGACTTGACTCCTTTTCATTCCCTGGTTGCTCCAGCTATCACTCTAATTTACTTTAGGCAAAGGGGACAATAAAAAAAAAATCTGCTCGGAGAAATCACTTAGCATAAAATTGATTCAGTCTCTTAAAGAAACGCATGCCAGGATCCCATGTTAAAGTAAATTAGATATATGATCAAACAAAGCTAACAGTCATTTGAGCCCTGGACTCTTGTGTAGCACCTTAAATTTTAACAGAATCAGCCAAAGAAAAACAAAGGAAGACGCAGAGAGCAGCTCCAGCCAATCGGTTTGCCTGGAACTTTCCTCTGCTCTGCTCGGTGTTTTACGGTGCAAATGTGAAGCAAGATGTTGGCTTCAGGGAAAATATATTTTACTGTTTGCAAGAAGTGCTTCCAGAATGGATCATATTGTACCACTCAGTACAAAATAAACGGACACCAAGGGAGCAGTAAAGAGGATTGGAGTGTGTGTGAGGAACGAGGGCTCCAGCGGTGACAAACAGGGGAAGGAAGGGGATGGATGAGGATGTCTGTGCTTTCACAGAGAGCTTGTGTTGATCGCAGTCTGGCAGCTCAGAGAGGCATGGAGGGGCACATACAGAAGAAGTAACTAACAGCAGTGTGGAACTTCTCCCAGAGTTTTCCCCTCCTGTTTACTGCATATGCTCAGTGGAGTGTTCAGCTGTAGCTGTCAGTACCTACTACTCCAAGCTGCTCTCCGGTTTCACACTTACACATCCCTGCTGAGACCCGCGGTGCATTTCTTTCTGTTTTCAAGGCAATTCCAGAGGTAAAGGCCCAGGATGTACTCAAGGAGGCCACATAGTTATCCATCACAATTGCTTTTCTGAAACTGAAATTAGATTTATCATTCTGTCCTTCTCATTCTGTGCTGCCACTATGTCCCGTGGTTAGATGGCCCTGCTCCCCAAACTGCAGGCCCTGTCCTGGGAAGCAGGCGAATACCATCTAGAGAAAACTGCTAACAGTGCCCAAGCTGACTGACCTCTGCCTTCACAGAGGAGCAAACACCATTCCCTCAATTTAAAACCAACCATCAACATCCCCTTTTAAGTTTGTCATCAGTACCAGCATTAACGCGATGTAATTCATCAGATCCCTGAGATCTGGTAACAGGAATGTGCTGCTGCCCCTCTGTAAACAGGCTGGCTTCAGTTACATGAACGAGCTGCTTTTCTTCAGGAGTCATTACTGTTCTGGCCCAGCAGAAACCCCAGCTTCCCAACGTCACAGCTGGTGGAATTACATGTGCAACAAGTCTTTTAAGTATTGTTTTAGAGGAACAGAGAGCAATAGACGAATAGAAGTAGTTTCGGCTTTCGGAGTTGGGGAAAAAAGATGCAAAGACTACACAGCTTTGCTGTGGCCTAAATGAGAGGACTCAATGTGTGGCCATCCTGTGCTGATGAGCACATTGCTTTAGGTCCATCTATGACTGACCTTTTGGACTCTTTGTATTCACTCACACTCGTGTAAAAATCAAGACAAAACAATGTGCAGTAAATTTGTGAAAACTGGTTTAGTGTCCTTCCTTTTTTTCCTTGTGCTTCCAACCTCCTTAGGGCTGTAGCTTGATGTTTTTAGCTGTAACCTTATTAAATCACTGCCTTCCTGAGGCCTGGTGATTTAATCTCCAAAGGTTACCTCCATGGAACACATCTGCCAAATGGATGGGACAGTGACCCACCTTATTAAAAAAAAAAAAAATCAAACCACAAGAATAAACTGATAAACCTTCAGATTTTGAAAAACAAAAATGCTATGAACTGGCTTCCAGTGCAGCCCCATAAACACATTTGTGTACTGGGATCCATACATGAGGTACAACTGGCTGGGAAGGGCAGGAACAGGAACACCTTTGAATCCACCAGTGCCGAACACCTGGTAACATCAACAGACAAGTTCATCCAGGAACTCACTCATTCAGCTCTTCTCTCTGCTCCTTCCCCTGGTGGAAATGTCACAGCCTGGCTGGCTGTGCTTCTGTTTAGTCTTATTCAAAGACATTTTCCAAAAGTCATCCTCTGAGTAAAGAAGTAGTGAAAACTTGGTGCTTTGGATTTGTGTGGAGAAGCTGGTGGAGTTGTGAGATCCAGATGAAGCTCTAAGAAGTTACCAGGGTGCAGTCCCTCTCTTCTGCTATGGCTCCTGAATTTGACATGTCTGAAAAGATGCCAGTGTATGTTCAGTTTTCCCCTAGGGTATGGCACCAATAAGATCCTTTAGACAGAGGCCTGTTCCCTAATTTTAATACTCAATGAGTCCTTATTTACTATGAAATTTAGCTGAAATATGTCTATATGCTTCAAAGCTCTTGTGGAAACTAGAACACAGCCAGAGAACACGATCACTTTGCTTCCCCAGGATTATTAGATATCATTCCCTGTCCCTCACCCTGCAGGTTCAGTCTCACGTCACTGATGTTCACACCTTTAAACGAGGTGGCTGAGCAGCTACAGAGCCACAGCCCCATTCCATGGATGCCTGACTGTGGGACACAGCAGGGAAGGGAAGAGGGGCTACACATCCTCATCTTCCCAGGAATTCCGTGCTTGGTCAGCACCGTTCCTGCTTGGCTTCCTTAATGAACACAGCTTTAATTGTGCTGGAGCAGTTCCTATTAATGTAATAACAACTCGCACTTGCACAAGGGCTGTGTCACATTTATCATGAGGGGAGGATGTGTGCAGGCAGCAGCATTTCCATTAACAGCCCACACATGATGCTCTCCCGAGTTTCTGTGGAAACAGTCTAATCCAATTTGTCTTCCTGAAGTTCTGGTCTCTCCTAAGACATAACCCCCTTTTCCTACTTCCAGGGATAGTGCTGCTTGGCACAGTCATCAATCTCTCCCACGACTGGCCAGTCCAGGCTAATTCAGGGAGAATATCTGTATTTGGTGATAAAAGACAACAAAGACTCTATTTCTTCAGGTTAAAACCCAGTTCCATTATAATTCAGTGGCAGTTTTGCCACTGACTTCAAAGGGCCAGAAGGCTCCCCCAGCCACGTCCTGGGAGAGCAACATGATCCTAGCAGTGTCCAGGGGCTGGAAAGAATGGCTCCTTCTGGAGCAAAACTTCTTCAACTTTAAAGCTGATCTTTCATTAGAGGCCACAAGGTCTGGTATTCCCTAAAATATACCAAATAACTATATCGCTGGAGAATTTTAAAAGAGCTGTTATTTTATACCCTAGTCGTTTCAAAGCAGATTGGGTTAGTCTGGCAACAGCAATTTCTAAAGGAGTAACATGAAATATTTAAAGATTTATAGAACAAGTGGCCCACTTAGGGGCTCATCTAAGTTTTACTAAACATCTCTGGTTATGCCTTGCTGTGTCAGCAAAAAGAGGCTGAGATTTAAATAAATAAAACCTAGTAGCATGTAATACAGACAGGAAAAAAAATAAGATACATCAAGTTACTACTGAAAGGAAAATCGAGCTCTAAGTGATCTCTGTACCAATGACTCTGCTTGTCTCTGCAGCTGAGCAGGAGACAGCTTTAATCTCCAGGCTGCATGTTATTTAACTAAGCTGAAATTGTTTTCAGTGATGTGAAGTGCATCCACTAAAGATAATGATCCCATTTTAGATTGACTCTTTGTTTTTTTTAACAAAGGGGGACAGGTGGATATACTGAGCAGAAATGTTTTTCATTAACTGCAGCAAATCATCACAGTGCCTCATTCCATGAAATACAAATTTGTGATATTCCTGACAACTGTTTCTTGTTGCTGTCTTCCCCTCTCATCAGTGTGTTATGGCCTGCTTAGGAAAGGATTTACTCCAGAAACACTGCAAGTGTCCCTGGAGTTAAATCAGCCACTCATGCCCAAGCCCAGCCAGCCAAATCTTCACCTCCAAAAAACGACCCTGAATTGTATTGCAGGTTTATCTGCACTGAGAATTCATTCCAATTCCTTCAGTTCAGAGAGACGTTTTAAGCAACTGCTTAGTTGGATACTTCAAACCTGAAACGGCAGCTTTAATTACTTCCCTAAATTAGCAAGGACTACATCCCACTGGAACGACCCCCCTCTGCTTCAGAGCTGACCATGAATTAGAGAAGGGCTGGGGGTGCTGGTTTCCTTTTTGGGTTACCCCTGTTCCACCTGCACTGCTGATTTATGAAAGCATGCAAAGACATTTGTAGCTCAATTTCTAAAGTTTTCACAGCAGAGAAAGGCAACAGCACCCCGAACCTGCTACTTCTGCACCTTCACGTCTCCTCTCCCAGTTCTGCTTCCCACACAATATTTGGCTCGTAACATCAGCTCTACCTTCAGCTGAGATGGCCTAGAAGACTGCGCCCAAAGTTTTAATTTTTCAGGGCTGAGAAGCAGAACCACAATGGAATACCACATCTGGACAATGATGATGTGCAGTGTGCAGGAAATGTTCGTGATTCCTCATTTCCATGTAGGATGGAGAGCACAAGCCTGCAAGGCTCAGTGTTTCCTTCTGGAGTGAGCAAAGGTCTCACATTTGCACTTCACTTCAGTCACCTGCACAACCAATTATTGCCAGGTACAATCATGAGTTTAAAGTGAGACCTACCTTCCCTGCCTTGAGCAATCTGACAGATCAGTGACTGAACTAAGCCCACAGTACAACTTTTCCTTCTAAATGCCAGAGGCCTGCTCGTACCAGTTTGAGGTTATTTGTTCATACTCAGCTCTCATGTATTTCAACGTAAAAATGAGAAATTGGCAGTAATTAGTGACTCATTAGATCAGGTGACCTAAAGCTGAATTGGGGCCCTTTTAATCCCTGGAGGGAAGCTGTCAGATAAAGCTCAGAACTTCAGCAAAAGCGAAGTGGTATTATGGCAGTCCTAATGAAGGGTAGCCCCAAGTGCACTGGGCACCCAGGGCCATACGGAGGCAGACGGACCACGCAATACCTGCAATACACCATTAATAACCTTCCTAAACTGCTGTGAGCCCCTGAATACACAGCCAGTGCCTGGGTTTTCAGTACCCTACCCGAGAGCCCCCGGCACGAGTTTCAGCTCCCTGATACCCCCCTGTGCCAGATGATTTTCCGACCCTTTTACAGGATGCACAGCATGGGGCTTTGGCCTTTGACTCTGTGCACTACCACAGCGACAAGCTCCGTGCTAGGTGACAAACTGTTGGCAATGTCCACAGGGGAGGAAATCCTCTCCTGGCTCTTGTCAGAGTGGCTATTTTAGCTTTGCTAACAGAGCATTGACAAGAGGATCAGAGGTTCTTCTAATGCCACCTCGTCTTTTCAGGTTAATTTATGCGTTGTTCTTTATGCCTGTTTAGTTAAGGACATGCTGCAGGTATGGAGAGAAAAATGTCACAGAATCACCACCTGGCCCCTCTGTTTTGATCCGGCTGACAAATGCCAGAACCTCTGAACAGCAGGTTGCTAAATAATAAACAGACCATGTCTTTAAAAACACCTGGTGCCTGCTTAAAATGGTCATTTTGTACCTGGTTAGTCCCTGGCACAGGTGCCAAGCTCAAAGGCATGAGGCTCCCCTTTCCCTCCCCTGCCCACCAGACAGAACACCAAAAAGTAGAAGACACAACAGCAGTTAGGTGTAGTGAAAGGTTAGAATCCATCCTACCAGCCACAAGGAGCATGAGGAACAATAGCAAAACCCCTCTCTGAGTGGAAAAACTTCAGGAAAGGGAAGGGAAAATAAATAAACAAGGATGAAAGAAATGCCCAGTGGCAACCATTTTCAGTGTGACCTAGTGAGCTTTCAACTTCAAACCAGTCAGATCAAGAGCTTCCCAGCGGCATCACCCAGGGATCTGTCACTCACACATCAGCCTCGCTCACTCTGCCTTGTCTCACGCAGACACGCTGCCAGATACAGAAATATCACGGCCTTCTTGCATGACAAGGAAAACAAAACAACACAAAACCCCCTCAGCCCAACAGCCCTGGTGAAGCCCGAGAGCACTGACAAGCCGTGACCCCATTGTCCACAAAAGGGCAACGTCACCAGGCAGAGCAGGGAGGATGAAAACAGAATGGTAATTGGGAAACCATCTGCTATTAAAATGCAACCCAGGCTGGGGCCTTCCAGTGAGCCCTTCTCACGGAGAGATGATGAGGCTGGGATTTACTGGGAGGAGGCAATAGCTGCCCTGGGTGCTTTGCAAACGGAGGGACAGCGTCTTCTTTCAGCTCATCACTTGGGTTCTGAGCAACTTACGGTGTTGTTGAGGTGGGGTCTGGGGCAAAACGGCTGCACCTGCACTATTGCAGCTCTCAGGGTACAGTGTTAGACACCAGAAATGACTGATGTGATTCAGAACGTGTCCCTCAGCCTGACAGCTTGGACAAGAACCCAGAAGTAAAAGACTAGTATTTTTAGGGAAGCACAGAAGGACAGGAAGCAGATCAGAAAGGAGAGAAAGATGCCACTACAGTTAAGGCATCAATATCTGACTGAATGTAATTCTACAAAATAGCTCTTAGTGACCCACAGTAATCAACCTTTCGATTAGGTTTCAATGCAATAATTTACCAATAGCAGCCACACAGTAACTACACCTATTTTGGTCCAATCCATTTTTACCATATTAAAGGTTAGAAGTATTCATGGAGTCTGGAGACAGCCATTAGGAAAATATCTCAAGTATTTATTATATAAACTTGGCATTTATGGTCTGAAATAGGGACAGGCAACGCTGATGAATCCTTGGCAGTTTCCTTGTTCAAGACAGATGAAGAACTCTGTAATTTCAGACTGATGCTGAGAAACTATATATACACACTGCCTTTTTCATGAATCTCTTAAACCAAGGAGTGAAAAATGGGCAGACATCCTCATGTTTTCAACAGTTTATACAGCCTCTTGCACACACTGTAAGTAGACTCAATAACAAGTGAGTAACAGCCACTCTCTAACAGAAAGTGAGACATTTTTCATCCAGCTATTTGTTGCCAACCTTTGAACTTGCTACTTTCAAATCCTTGCCCATCAGCCATTGGACAAGCTTAATTTGAAAATTAGCAAGTGTTTTGAAAGCATTTACATAAAAGCCCGTATTGCACCTATGCACTTCCAGCATGACTGCAGAGAACATAATGGTGGCACGAGGTGTAAATCATCCTGCATTTCTGGACAAAATGTTACCAGTCAACACCATCATCCATTATTACTGGGAAAGAATGGCACATCTGACTCTCAGCTCCAGAGAAAGGCTGCAAATGAAGCCATTTCATGATTTGAAAATACATTTGCACCAATGGCATTCCTAAAAAAACCACACAGGTGTTTCGTGGCAATATTTCCAGAAAGAAGCTCCCAAGGTGGCTACAGAAATGTGTATTTTTACACAGAGTCAGCAACATCTTTCAACGTGGTGTTCCACATCTTTAAGCGTATCTGCGAGTCACCTGCTCAGACACTAGAAAGGGCACTGTGTGACAGGTCATGGATGAGAATATCCGGAACAGCACACATCATGAACGACACACAGGCTGAAATGGGTCCTCCTAAGGCCTTCACAGAGCTGGCAGTGGCATGGTAACGAGCTGAGGGGTTCGTCAGTGTGGCATCTGCAGAGAGCCAGCGGCGCATGGGCAGCCACGCTATTTCCTGCAGAGAATTTGTCACCAGACAAGAGAAACGTGGCCCAGCCTGGCTCAGCTGGCTCAGATTCCCCCTGCTCTTGCCCAGGCCTGCGTGCGAGTCCGTTCTGGGGCCGATCCCGCGGCCCTGGCGGGGACAGGGGCCCGGCCGCGCCCCACGCGTCGGTGGCGGCCTGGCGGGGACTCCGCCACCTCCCAGAGCCAGCTGCAAGCGGAGAAGCGGCTCCGAACGTCTCCCACCAGTTGGCAAACAAACGAGACATCGTGCTTGTGCAGTTCAAGCTGTGTTGCCAAATCCTAATAGAACGAGAGTTTCTGTAATCCCAAAAAGGGGCTATGTGATCTTTGGAAACAAGATGCTCTTGTCTGGCCTTCCATTCATTTTGTAAAACATGTTAAGTTTAATTTCAGTGCTTGGAGCTGCAGCTGGCCGAGGAGCAAAATCACATTCATGTGTTAAAAAAAGAACTGGAAAGGGATGCAAGCTGCTAAATTTTGATACTGATCTGCAGCCAGCCTCCAGAGAATGGCTCGGTCAGGACTTCTGGGCTTTTTCCACTAAACAAGCAAAATATGACTCCATTTTTTACAGTCATAAAACCAGATTTTCTGTCATTTCTTTTTCTCAATGTAGGTAATAGCAAAATTAAACTTTTTTGCTTGCCAGTGAAAGACATCTGTGCCCCACACCCTTCTCTCTCCATAGTTCTTGGGACTGGTCCTAGCAGTGCCAGCCAATTCCCTCTGCTGCCGCAGCAGCTGCAGAATTAGACTTTCAGGGCAGGAATTTCAGGAACGAAGAAATACCTGGTGTCATTCAAAGCAGCTAAGCAGAGAATCCCTGACTGATGACAGACATTTTCTTCCCATAGCTACTGACCTCCCATGTTCACCCCTCCAAATTCCCTGGCAATATTAATTACACACCTATTTCCGAACCCACTGGGCCAAATCCTGATCATAAGAACTGAAACAGGCAGAGGAATATGTCATCTTGCCAGTCACCAAATGAGATGTGGCTGGGGCAACACAGTTGAAACTCACTGTCAAACCCACACCAAGCTCTAGTGCAACCACAGCCACCAGCCAGGAACTGAGTAACAACCACTCTCCTGATTGTTACTGCCTTCTGAGGTCACCCTGTAATCCCAGACTCTTTGGAATCTGATCCAGGGCCCACTCCAGCCTTTGTAAGTCTTTCCAGAGAGCTGAACAAACCCTGGTTCAAGTCCCTGTGAATTCCTCATGTGTCATCCTAATCCAATTAAATGAATTTTCGCTTTATCCTAGCTACCAGGTAACATCCCTCCAGTGAGGGGTCTCACTTTGGTACGGATCCCTCACATGTTTCCTATACTCCAACAGTCATCTACTTTTAACACAAAATCACTTGTTTATAAAAGGTGTCCATTTGCAGCGAAAGATCACTTTTAAAATTCCCATTAAGCTGAGAACCACGGGGCTTGAAGCCAAATTAATTCTCCTACACCAAGTTAAAAATGAACCCCTAAATATTATGATGCCTGCCATATTTGGTTTCTATATTTATACCTCAGGCATACAGTTACTGACAAAAGTAAAGGCACTGATAAGATCTCTCCCAGAAAGCAAGAATTCCCCTGAAAGAAAACAGACTGCAGGATTTTACAGTGTTGGAAATCTACTGAATGTAGACATATAAAATATTTTTTAAAGATAAATAGTCAAGATCTACAAGCCTTTGTAGTTGCTCAAGATTTTGGTAATGAATTTTACATTGCTGGCTTGTTATTGGACCAAGATGCTCAAGGGAGAGAAGCTTCTGGAAGAAAAACTAGTATGGGCAGGAAAAAAGGGAAAGAGGGAAAGGAGGAGGCTGAGGCAAAAGCAGAAGCTGAAGTGAGAAGTCAGCTCGTACAGCCGGGCCTAGAGGGGATGGACTTTTCCTGTGCATCTGCCTCGCTGCCCCAGGTTACCAGAGGGACTTTCCCACCAACAAATCACTTTTTGGGAAATACCTTCTCCCCAGGCAAGACCTCCACACTGCTGCCAGCAATGAAAGGTCCATGCAGGGCAGTGGCACCAGAATCACATCCTCAAAAAAAGCAGCTTTTAATTCCACTTGTTTCCTTAAGTAAGCAGTCTGGCCAACACTGTTGTCAAAGGCTGAATGCATTCCTGCCTGCTTTTCAGCTTTTACTCCAATATACTCGTGCCCTCAAATCTAGATTCCATTTTACAGCTCCTGTACACCCTGTCTCACATGTTTTCTGAATGTTAAAGGTGTCACAGTATTTTCCATCACTGCTGTATAATACTGAGTAGTTCAAAGAGCTGGCTGAAATGCCATTTTCCCCATTACATTCAGAGCACAGACAAAATCTTTTCTTCTATTTGAAATATTATTTTTCAAGTTCTCATAAAGGCTATAAACATTTTTCTTTTAAGGTAACAGAAATTCAACTCCCTGAGACATCCAATTTCTCATCTAGTCACGTATTTCATGTTATATTTGGGTCATATTTACCTGTTTCAGCATGCTGGATGTCTGTGAGTTTTCTACACTTAAGACTTCTCTGATGCCACGGTGTGACTGTAACAGCTTGTGAGCCCACTGACAACACTCGAGTGGAAATGGCAACAGGGTCTAAATTTTTGTTTAATCTTTTTGTTAAAAACCATCCACAATGACAAATAGAGGAGACAAGGAGGCTTCATTCCTATAGTGGAATATGTCTAAAATCCAATGACACTGGAGCTATTCTGGACCTCTGGTTTTGTTTGGATTCTTGGCTGCTTTCCAGCCACTCCATCTTTTTGTGCTGGACAGTGCTCCACAGCTTGCAAACAGAGATGCTTCTTCCCATCTTATTTCTCATGTTGTTTCAAGCATTCCTTTTACTTATTCATGCTGGGAAGTGTTTGGGGCTGAACTAGAAAAAGATAAACTCTTCTTCAGCTGAAAAATACTTAAGTGGCTTAAAAAGCCTAGCTCAAAAAGCCCTAACATTTCCATCTCAGACCCTGAACTTAGCCTGAGATCACATGCACACCTTTATTAAATATAAAATGCAGGACTAAAACATCAGCTAAAAAGGGCAGCTGTAGTACCAAGGCCAGGAAACTCTGAGCAAAGCTTATCTTGCCAGGGGTGGGTGTCCTCTAAGCTACCTCCACTTGTAAATAATGTATTGCTAGTGCAGAATGTTCTGAACAGAAATACACAATTTTGATTGACACCTGCAATACAGCAACTTCCTGAAGAAAGACTACTTCTCTGCTCTGTGGATGGATGCCTCTAGAACCTCAAAATATGGCAACCTGCCTCACCCTTACCATGTCTCATCATCTCTGGAATTCTCTTACTGCTGCTTTCTAACTTCATTGCCCAGTCCATCCTTCAGAGAAGCAGAACATTTAGTACAATGCAAGAGGTAAATAGTTGCTAGGTTTTGTCACAAATAAATTTTAGCCTGATTGTGAAAAATAGTTTATTTCTGTGTGGGATTTTTAGCACTTAACAAACAGCTAGCACACATGGTATGACCCTGCTATTTGGAGACCCTGAATTCCAGTGACATGAAACATTTAGTCCCGAGGCTTCCATTCAAGCCTTAATGAAGAAAAGTGTGGTCTAAAAAGCTGAGCTCCTGTACTTGATTTTGTACACCTCAGGGTCATCTGTGGCTGGATGCAGCGATTTAATTCAGGACCATCTCATTTCAGTTAAATGTGAAACAGGGAGCTGAGAGGATGAAGCAACTAAGAATAGAATCTTTTTAAGCAGCAGTTAAGTCAATCCTTTTAAACTTTACTGGGGATTTACTTCAGGAGAAGCTTATTTGTGTTGTGACCAGATCTCTGCAAAACCTTGGCTTCAAATGATGAAACATGGGATAGGTTGAAAATGTCTTTTGTTGAACACGTGCCAAGGAACACGTAGATTTGACCCGATTCATATTTTCAGATAGAAAACATGCACAGGCTGATAACAGTGCAAAGTTTTTGACCTCAGCTATCAAAGCACATTTGCTGACTTTGGCTGAGTTTCCCTTTCAGATTTGGAGCTTGAAGCCCAACACAGGTTGAATGTATACAAAGCAAAAGTGGGGGAAAAAATAATATTTGCACAGAGCTCTGCAAACTGACCCATACCCAGCTCTAATGAGAACATAATGGTTTATCCAGCTGCACAAAACAGAGGCAAGGAAGCATAAGAGGAATGCCTCTGCTTTCTTAATTTTTAAAGACGTGTTTGGACTTGGGCACACATGGGAGATTCTTTTTCTGAATGCATGTATGTACACTTCTAAAAGTGCACCACCAGCATTTTAAACCACATTAAAACATGTTTAAGCCAGAATGGAAGGTTTGCTTCCACTGAGAGCAATAAAAAAGAAAGAACACCAACCCATAAGACTGACTTTATAAATCTTTGGATTATCCTGCAGTCTGTGGGGTATCTTCTGTCTAAACTGCTGGCAGCCCCCGGGGGATTGGGATGGATCGTCCCTCGCCCCTCCCCAGCAAACAGCCCGAGCCGTGATTATTGCGAGCTCTGGGAGACACACTGAGCACTGAGCCGAAATGTTTGTGTGTGTCAGATCAATCTTTTCACTGACCAGGACAGCTGTACTCACAGGGGGACCACCAATCATCCCGCTAGGAACTGCTTCTGTCCTTCAACAGGCAATTAACGTGAGTCCATTACAGCTCCCCCGAGGCCCCCGGGGGGCTGCAAAAGGCATCGACTGAAAGGTCAGAAACCTCATGAGGACAGGAAAGAAGCTGTGCCTGGCGAAATGGAGTGGAAAGCAGTAGCTATTTGTCACCCGCTAGTAATTCAAAAAAAGGGGGGAGGGAGAGGCTTGAAGGGGGTCCAAGCCTTGAGCACAACTGCGAGCACGTGGCAGTGGGAAGAGCAGAAATAGGAGCTGCAGGAGGTTCTTCTGGGACAAAGATTTTATCCAGTGTAGAGGTGGAGGAAGAGTCAACAAACTCCAGCAAACCCCACTGAACCAATTCTACAAAGAAACTGGAAGTGAAAAAGTGCCCAGGCTGATTAATAACCCACTTACAGCCCCAGGAAAGCTCCGGGTAAGGAGTCCCTGAGGGCTGAGGTTCACCACTGACACAAACATTTCAGGAGAGAACCAACAAGGAATTAAGTGACCAGAAGCACACAGAGAGTAGCATTCATGAGTACCAGCATTTTTCAAAAAGAAGCAACTGCTTCAGTTCAGTGGTGGAAAATCAACAAACATGGTGGCTTGGAGGATCTGTTATAGATTGCTCTCTATTTCTGTTTAGAGTCCTGGGCAAGACCACAGCAATAATTTGGTTGTGGAGGTCTCAGCTGAATCCCTGCACAAACCCTTCCAGGTACACCACCAACCACCACGGGCAGTTTTCCTACGGAAATGCAATCAAGTGGTGCCAGGTGGGTGGCCAAAGGAGAAGAATCAGCCTATACAGAATACTTAATTTGCACACAAGTGCAAGGAAGAATTAGACTAAATTAGTTCATGATGTTAACTTGGAATAACTCTCATCCAGTTCACTGGTTAACTTTCACCCACAGTACTCAGTGGGAAGTGTTATCACTGTTGCTCTTTCCTGTGATAAGAATATTTCACAGAGATCTGGCAGTACCTGTGCAATCAACAGAACGAGCTGAAATAAGGCAAATGTTAACTCTACAACAACAGCACTTAAAGATGAACAGCAAGAATCAAAATAGTGAAAATTTGTCAATTTCTTTGGACATGATTCTGAATTATTTATGTAATTGGAATTTTACTTGAAGTACAAAACCTAGACTGCATTGGGAAAAAAAAAGACAGGAGAAAGACATCAGCAAACCAGGTTTTGATATGTCCTGTCTTCAGATGACTGTACAGAGACTGCAAACACCATGAGCTCCACTGCTTGCAGACAGAAACCATGGCAGGCTTTGACTCCATCTGCAACATCTCCAGCATATCTTAGATTATGTAAAATTTCTGTATTCTACTTTCACACAAAAGAAGTTCTGGTGACTGTGTTCTTTCTTTGTGGAGAGATGTGCATCACGTGTCCAGGTTATTTATGATGGTATAAAATGTTTGACCTTGCAGAGCACCCATCACCCAGGGGCTCACAGGCCTGGAGGTCACTGAGGGTGGGTTGGTTGTCCCACTGTCAGCTTTACCAGGCCTCCCACCTACAGAGGGCCCAGGCAAGGGGAAGAATATCCCCATGGATATCACCATCCACTCAGTCACCTGTAGTCCCAGCGTCACAGGGGAATGTGATGGCATATTTCTTACCCACTTCCACAGAGCACTCTGTTTTCCATCTCCTCCTGCAGTCTCTTATTTTATGGGTTCAAACTTAATTTGCTCTCTGCCTTCAATATTTGATGTGCACACACAGTGTGTATGTTTATATCTACATCTAAATATCTATACATCTATCCCCGAACTTTTCTTCCCCACATGGAGTTTAGTAAACACATATTGTGGATTTAGGTAAACTACAATTACAGAACTCTTTTTGTTCTAATATTAACTGCCTTGTCCCCTCTACCTTGTGTTCCCCTTTCCAAAATAACCACACTAAGGGGTGTCAGGTTAGTTCATTCCCGAGGGCTGCCTGCATTCCTGACACCCAGCACCACAGGGCTTTATCCTCGGGAGCAGCAGGCTGATGTTTAAAAGAAGCTGCCAATTAGTATCCAAGACAGCCGTTAATAAGAGAGTTTCTCCTAATGGCTTGTATTGATTAATGAATTAATGAAATTCCACGACTTGTTTATGTGTGG
This sequence comes from Rhagologus leucostigma, assembly GCA_013397725.1. Lineage (NCBI taxonomy): Eukaryota > Metazoa > Chordata > Aves > Passeriformes > Rhagologus > Rhagologus leucostigma. The sequence goes on from VZTD01004419.1 coordinate 815,938, forward strand.
AGAGTACTGGTGTGACACCCCTGGCAGCACACACACACCCGGGGCTGTCTGCAGCACCGAAGGTGGCACAGGTCACCGGCCTGCCCTTCACACACTGTCTAGACAGTCCTGCAGAAGGCACCTGGGCAGAGCCACAGCCCAGGACCTCAGGGCAGCACTGCTGGCTGCAGTCACTCCGGGTATGGCCCAGTGCTGCCCTTCAGGAAAGCTGGAAGAACAAAACTCTGGCAATTTATGGGATAAACCCATCCAAAGTGCCAGCACTGAGGGGAACTCACTCTCTTTTACCTTCAAAATGTCACTAAAGCTTCAATGGTCAACCCACTTTTTATGCACCCAGAAAGGTACGTACTGAGATGAAGATACTGAGGCAAGCTTGCTCTGCCTTTCATTAGAAGACCATTAATATCAAGTGCTCAATTTTATTTCCTATCAAGTAAAGCTTCTACTTTTTAAGGGCACTTGAACTTTTCTAGGAGCACGAGTAGCAGCATTCGATTAGAACATGAAGTAAATACTAACAGCATTAACAGCATTATTGCCTCTTAAAGCCAGATTTGATAAGCAGGAAACAGATTTGCACGTACGTGCACCACTTTGCATTGGTAGCAGAATTGTGTAGTGTCAAGATCTGGGTCCCAGAACAAGTTACTGCAACATCACCCTGGGTGTGCTGAGAGCTTGTCTTGTCTTCCTAAGGATAGTTTGGTTTGCTCAAAACAATAAAATAGTAACTTTTTCCCAGTTAACTGAATGTACCATCAGAGAGCCAGAGACTCCACTCAGCTCTGGGAACTTTGCCATGAGAAATTCAACTGAGATGCACCAGGGGTTTGTAGACAGGGCCCAGAAATGAGGTGCCTTAACTTGATTTTGGCCACAACAATGTCTATCAAACACTAAGAGTGAAACAACTGAGGTGCACTATGATGCATGTTTACTGACAGGAGATCATAAATTGTGTGTACAACCTATCCAAGCTGTCTGCCACCTCCTGTCCTTCTCGTCCCTCCAAAAGAGATACAATCATAAACCCCTATTGATTCAAGTCCCTCATTCACTATCTGGGGACAGTTCTTTGTGAACTCAACAGGCATTTGTTTGATTTATCACAAATTCATGAGGGTGTTGAACACATGACCAGTCCTGGAAGTGAAGCTGACATAGCTTGTCTAACTGTGGACATAGGAGGAATGTGAGACTGTGGATAAATGAGCATCTGCAGTGGCCAGAAAGCATCGATTACATGTGAATAGCATGGGGGAGAGAAGCAACACGGAGAAAACAGATCTGGCTGTTTTATTTGAACTCAAGTATTTGGAGCATGTTAAGGAAGAAATTTTTCTCAATGCAGGTGGTGAGGCCCTGGCACAGGTTGCCCAGAGAGGTGGTGGATGCCCCACCCCGGAAACATTAAAGGTCAGGCTGGATGGGGCTCTGAGAGACCTGATGTAGTGGAAGATGTCCCTGCCCATGGCAGGGGGGTTGGACCGGACGATATTTAAATGTCCATCCCAACCTAAACCACTGCATGTTCTCTGATTTTACTGCCTCCCTTAACCAGAAACCAACACGTGCTCGAGGACATAACACTCTGTGCAATCAGCCCTTCAGCGGAGAGATGGAGGACAGATTTGCATTCAACTAACTGATCAAATGTTAAGAATTTCTTAATTGCCTTAATAGTTTAATTTTATTTGTCTCTAATCTAATTAGTAAGGAGAAGTGTGCGTGGGGGGAGCTGATTGAAGGGGAGGGGAATGCCTTCATGTCTGCAATGTAGAAACCTTCCGCTCCCTACACGGCCTCAGTGCAGGCAGTGCAGGTGTCAACAGATCCCTGTTTCCTCCTCATTATCCCACTGCTTTGCTGGACTGTCTGTTCTTGGAAACTTCCTTTAAAGGCCTTAATAGCAGCATTCATTTCTGCTGCAGATAAGGTGAGTCCAGCTTTTTATGCACAGTAATTTAATAGGAACTCAGGTCTAATTTAATAGATCCTTTATGTCTCTGTCAAAGGCTGTTACCATTGATTGGTGCAATGGCTCACACAAGTCTGTAAATACATTAATCTCTCGAGAGCCTGCGACAACAACGCCATTCACAGCGTGAGCAATACAGATGGACAAACCCTCACTGCATAAATGAGGGACTGACCGAAAACTTACACTAAAGGAAGTCTGAAAAACTCTGAAAATCAGGGTATTCCCTGGATCCGTGAATCCTCCTAAATCTAGACCAGCCCTGCTGAAGCTCCAGAAGTACCAGGCTGACTCAGTTAATGTGTGCCAACACATTTTGTTCAAGTTTAATGTACAAGCTCTCTCCTCTTTCAGGAGCCCAACCTGCAAAGGAATGAACAAGTGACAAAGTGAGAGAGACCCATCCTAGTGCTGAAAGCTGGCCAAGACATTCAGGGACAGAACCTCTCCATGCTGCTCACACAGAGGACATACTGATGTACTTGATGTTTATCCACTTTTATTCCTGTCTACACCTTTTACAACACTTCACAGTATGGGAAACCCTGCATGGGGCTGACTTCCTGCCAGGTGCTGAACATCCACAGCTCCATCTGCTCTAAGGAGCCAACAAAATGCCCAGCCCCTCAGCTGAGGCCTCTGCAACTCCCAGCATGGACTTCTTTCCTTCTGAACAACTGGCCATCCCCGGTAAATGTACATTGATACAAGGAAGGAGATTCATTACTGACTGATTCAAAGGCACTCTGTGCAGCACAGCATCGTGTCCTTTTCATTTCAAGGCCAGCTTGTAGGAGAGCTGGGTTAGGAAGCAGAAGGAAAACATCATGGCAGGAATATCGGTGTATTTTGGATGCAAAGCAGAAGCTTATCTGTTTTACTACTGCAGCACCAGAGAAAATCAATTTTGACACAGAACTGCCACTTTACAAGAAAATAACTATACTTTCCAATAACGTAATCTGTGCAAAGCCTACTGAAAATTCCCTAAAGAACCAGTAGTTAAAACCTCCATTAAATCAAAGGGTTTAATATGGGAAGGGAAGAGAGGATGCAGTTTGACTTGGGAATGTAATGGACTCAGTGGGGAAATAAATATGTTGTTTTATGTGTACAGTTACAGAATTTGAGAACACAGCATTCATTTCAAAGGGAATTCTCTTGCTGTGCAACTTATTCCTAAACAGATGTGATTTTTGCTTATTCAAAAACATTTAGGTAACAATTACAGCATAATAAATTATAATTGCCATCATCTTCCAGCTATGCTATGACTTCTATGCAAACACAAAGAAAATGCAATTATATAGAACTGTAAATCCTATTTTCAGGTAGCTTAGAGCACTGACAGAACACTTGTTTATTTTCCTTAGAATGAACAATACTTTAAAATATCTGACCAAAGGAAAAAGCCATATCTGTTAGGAGGCCTGGCAGCCTGATAAGGTCTGTCTTACATAGCTCCTGCTCAGAGAGGGGCCCAACTCTAAGGAAGTTCATTATCTCTTGGAAGGTGAGATTTTACTCTTAGGTTTTATATCAGGGGTCTGCTTAAATTCGTTTCTAAGCTGACATTTTAACTAAGCAAGACATGACCTGAACACTGAAGGAAGAGAAAGTAACCAGAAACTGAGTGAAAACCAGGATTTTCATGATTGCATAGTGCAGGAGATCACACAAGAACCGAACACTTCATATAAACATAAATCATTCTACAGCATTTCCGAGAGCTGCAACTTAGGGGTGGAATTCTACAAGATAACTCAAAAATAATCCCCATGAAGTCTGCAAGTCTTTATTAATTAACCTTCATACCTTTGCTAGGTATCACTAAAGTGTTACAGCAGTTCTGTTAGAAATCAATTATAAAACGCAACTTCAATTATAAATAACCAAACATTTATAACTGATACCTGTTTGAAGCCTGATTCTGAAAAAAAAAGAATATACATTTATTTATTTAATAAAGGATTTATTTAATTAATATCTTGTATTTATTTAATAAAGGAGACTTTTCATGAACAGAATGAGGGGCTTTAAAGTCATCAGTCAGTCACAACCCACATCTACGTCAGGTGAGATGAAGTCCCTGCAGTGTGACATGGAGAAACACCACAGCTTGGAAACTCTTTGCTACAGAAACACAAAACCGATTCCAAGCTCTAGGGAAAGCCCCCATTGGGCTCTGGTTCTCCCCAGGCTGGTGAGAACTCTCCTGAAGATAGCCTCACACTTGCATCCCAAGGTTTCCAAGGCAGTATTTCAGACCAACCTGAATTTCAGGAAGGAATTTTAAGGCTGTGAAAAGGATGCTGTCAAGTTAAGAGCTATTTTATCAGCATCAGTTTTAGATAAAAATGTTGCTTTTCTCCAAGAAAGAGCAGCAGGCCAAGGAGGAAGGAACTACCATCACTGACAAAATCCAGCTGTCCCCCATCAGCACTAAGGTTTCCCTTTCCACCTCATCTTTCATCACTTCTTTTGTTTCCTTTAGAAAAATATTTATCCTTAACAAGACGCCTGGGTTGCACTGAACTTTCTACTGACTAAAATGAAAATCAAGTTCAGACTTCACTTTTAAGGAGAAGAGAGGGAAGATGGTGAAATCAAACAAAAAAGTCTTAAAAAACACTTATTTTTCTTAAGACCTTAGGAAAGAGCTGAAATTACAGGAGTCAGAGTGAAAGAAAACATTTTATCAACTGGGCCACTGGCACTACATCTAATGCTTTCAAAAACCAATAGGGCAGAATGTTAGAAATTAATTTAAACAGTTGGTTAATTGTGATCCTTCACAATCATCAGTAACCACTGCATTTAAGAGGCACAGGATTTAATGGCCTGCTCCATTTAGAGCTAGAGCTCAGGAATCCATTTTCAGGGCTGGGGAAGATTTGCAGTCAGTCTCAAACAGGTGGGTCAAAGCACATTAACTGACCTGGACACTAAATAAATCCTGGAGAAACGGGGTTCCTCTGTAACTCCTGGAATTTCATCAACACCCAGGAGCAGCGGGCACAGCTTTAATACCAGTGAGACACAACAGCATATTCTGATTGTGTCCTGTCTTTGGTGCACGCGTGGGTACAGGTCCCCAAAAGTGGCACAGAATGGGACACAGCAAGGGCAGAGCCAGGTGCTGTCACTCCCTGGTCGGGTGGCTGCTTCAGACTCCTTCAGCATTCCCTCTTCAGCCACATTCATAGTTTAGTGATGGCAGGTGGCAGAAATGTTTGTACTGGCAACGACAGGAAACGGCTTTTCCTGCAAAATTACACATTTAAAGAACTGCAGGATGCATTTTTGATTCGTTCTTTTGATAAAAGTTAGCAATCACATCAGGAACTGAAGCAATACCAGGAGACCTTCTCTAAAACCACAGTAATATTCTCTGACTTGGAAGCACCAGGGAGTTTTTCCTTTAGTCTAAGACGTGCATCCGGTGTTGGAGTTTAATGCTGCTCTGCGTTTGGAGTTTGTCTCACAACCTCCTCCCTTTTAATGTCCCTCATTTTGTTCATCTGCTCCACTTTCTGACGTGTCAGCATACTGCCTCAGATCTCCAGGAGATTGAAAGGTGTGCCCTGTGGGTTACACTCTCCCTAAATCATCCATGATCTATTCTGCTTGGCTTAAATGACTGAGTCTCATTTGCACAATTGCCCTATTAATTTACTCACCATTGATTTACATGACTTTTGCTGGAAATCCTCCACTAGACCTCTATTTTACATGCTCTCTCAAAAGCTCCCTTCCAGCTTTTTTCTCCCCCATCATGTTCCTTGTCTCATTTCTCTTCCATTTGCCATCATTCATCTGTCTCTTATCTTCTTCTTCCCTCTCCCTCCCACTGTTCTGTCTTCCTTCTGTTTCTTCTCTGTTCTCCTCCATTTCCCCCCTCCCTGCAAGTCTCCCTCCTTGCTCCACAGCAGCTAATAAATCTACCAGGAAAGCCTAGGAGCCCCAGAAGATACAGGTGTAAAGGCAAAGGAGCGTAAATAAATCAAGATTTCTCGTGAAGAAGAGCAACAGCTGTGACTTCTTTTGGCGAGTACAAAGACTGATGGGTGACCATCATTATCTATCTTGCAGCACTTTACCGTGTCCTTGCATCTTTTTGTCTTCCTGAGAGGAGCTCAGTTTCTCAGATCAGATTTTATGGCTACTTTCACCCTCTCAGTATATCTCATGCCCCTGGACCGGTGCCCTGATTACCAGTTTGACTATGAAAACCAAACCTTTCCATCTGAACAGACAACAAACTGCTGGGCTTTGATAACAGGCATAAAAAGTGCACGTATACGTTGTAAAACACAGACAAATGTAACCATAGAACAGAGGCTTTTTCCAGCTCTCATGACTGTATGCTCTGTGTGAAAACCAATAAATAAATGCAGTTGTTTCTAAGCTAAAAGTCTCATTCAGTATTTTTCATTCAAATTTTCAAAAGAAAAAAAGGGCTGGAGTGCAGAGGGTTAGACTAAGAGGGCTGCAAAGATTTACGTATTCATACTGGGTCAATAAATAACCTAACCTTAATGCCACACTCTGCAGGGCAAAGACACCAAGGAGAGAGAAAAGCATAGGAGGGAGAGGTTCAAATACCAGCAGACCCCACAGAGCAGTCAGTGTACACAACATAAATGAGCTGCTCAGCCTGGGAGTCAGGGACAATTGAACGAAGTCTCAAAATGTCCTCAGAACACCTGGCTGTGCCCTTCCAGCAAAGCCTCTGAGCACAGCACGGACCTGTGGAGTCAGAGGGTGTCACTGGTGAAGTAACACCTGACATGGACCTGTGAGAGCCCTCAAGCAAGAGCAAATGGAACATGAAGCCTGGTTTTACGCTTGGCAGAGACACAATCCTCCCTTCAAGTGCACTGCATATATTTGCAATAAATGCAAACCAGCCACGGTTACCACTCAGTCACGTTGCTTGCTTGAATGAAAAAAATCCTCCTCCCTATGTAAAAAAGAATTAAAGACTGAGTTGAGAACATTCTCCACCTCCTAAACACAAATTAACAGCTGGGCTGTGCAGCTCTGAGCTGGACAAGGCCACAAACTCTCAGCACTTGGTTATTATCTGAAAAATAGCATGGAACCTCAAAGTAACGACAGACTTCTAGAGATAATATGCTGCAATAATACAGTATGTGAAGTTACCCATTTTATTCTCAACCTAATTTCCATGTAGTTTGCAATTTTAAGATTTAATAATGTAGTTGAGAAAATACAAATTGCTTGTATTACCCACATATTTACATTGAACTGTACATAGCATGTAATTACAGAGTCAATGGTTACTAGGGAATTACAGAGTTTCTGCACAGTTCTTTGTGTCCGCCTCAGGAAAGTGCCAAAAGAATCTTTGAGTGTGGTGAAGCACAACCTACAGGGATGTGAAAAAAAACCAACAAAACATGAGGCTCCTCTCTTAAGATCCTGTCTGGACAGCATGAGGGAAACATAAGCAAAATGCTCCATGCTGAAACACCATCAACTTTCCTTGGTCCCCAAAGTCCTACAAAAGAGCACTCTGCAGTTCCTGATTAATGTTCCAGACCTGCACTGGAAGGGATTTTCTACTGCTGTACCTGAGCTCCTGTCCAAGAAAAGTGATTTTGATTGACTTGTCCTGACCTGAGCCCTTCTGGAGAAATTAAGGTGGCAGCTTGCCAGTTCCCTTGGAAGGCCAGTGCTTGTTTTTCGTTTTCTTTACCACTTTTAAAAACACACAGACAAGGCTTACATATGGTTGGCTCATCTCCGATGTCTGAAGGTCTGAAGTTTGAAGGTTAGAGCTAAACTTAGTTGCGGCATTTTGTGCTGAAGTCAGAACACAAGTAGTTTACAAGAAAATCAGCTTTAACAAGGATCATAGAAACAGAACAGGAAGAAAAGTACTATTTGTATAAAATAAATGGAATGATGATCACTGAGAACTGTAAAATCCAAAGACAGTATGTTGAGTAGAGACAGCACTGCCAAAGCAGTGAAGATTAGAGGGGTGTAGAAGACAAGAAACCAAGTGATTATTTCTGATTTTACACTAATTGCCAATATGACCTTGGGTTAAGTAATTTGTAGCTTACGGGTGTTAGAGATTGGAAGGAGGTGCTTGGGATGGTCTGGGCTGTGGGGTGCCAAAGAACCTCAGGGCAATGCCAGCTGTTAGAAAAGGTTTCCTCCACACTAACATCCAATATTAAATTTCACCAGTTCATTTGGCTGCCCAAATAAACAGGTTTGCAGACTCCTTACTGGTTCCTGAGCTTATAATGGGATGCTGAGAATTATCAGAGTTGCTGAGGATCCTGGATTTCCATTTCCCCAGGAACAGAATGTTGTGTGTGCTGGTCATCCCGAAATCCCCCTCAATGACAAACGCTCAGGTAACAAAGAATGAACTCCATCACTACAGCTCAGCTGCTGGCACAGCCCTGGGGCTGAGGGAGGGACGCAGGGAGGCACATTTCTAGCTGGCGGCAGTCTGAAACCTCGGTCAGAGTCAGCCCCTCCTTGCCAAACTTCTTCCAATTCCTCACTTAACTGGGAGAGCAGCACCTGCACCGATGTGATAAACAGAACATGCTCTGGGGACAAGGTGAAGCCTCTTCCTGCCCAAACTCCAAACTGAACCTGGAACACTGTGCCAGCACTCCAGCCAACTATAAACTAGCCATTAGTGTTGAGAAGTAACCATGCCTTCTACTTTTTAAGGGCAAGGACCACCCACCTGTGCCTGAAATCTCTATACATTGGAACATATGCTATATGAACTATAAAATGTCATGCATTGTTCATCTGCAAGACACAATTTCCCAACAGCTCTGAGGTGCAAAGAGAGCTGGGGTTGAAAAAACCGACTTGAAAAGAGCAGGAAAATGAATTTAAGTTTCTCCTTTTAATATTCAACTTTCTTGACTGAGTGACTTGGTTGTTCCCTGCAGAGATTATTTTTCATCTTTGGGGTCTTTATATTTATATATATTTATATTTTTATATATATAACACCTAAACCAGTAGGATTCCCATTTCAGTTTCATCTTTTTGGCACTATATGTCCAAACAATGGATGATTTTTGTTAAAAATATCCTTATTGTGTAAAGCAATTTGAGGTGCACACAGCCCTCCTGGGTCTTCCACGCAGATGGATTTTACCTGCAGAATATTTTAAGTTAAATAAATTTCGAAAGCAGCAAAATAAATGGAAATCAACACAAACTGCAGCCTTTTGTTAAAGTTGCTACACACTTCTTACAAGACCCTCTTTTTCAACTGATTATAGCTTTGCCCAACTTCAAACCATTTGGGCTGGAATTTTCTGTGCCAGGTGTCTGCCTCAGGCAGAGGAGAATGTGATCATGTAATTAAAGGCTGTTTGACAGTGCGTACACAGAAGGGGGCAAATTAAGTTTGAAGAGGCAACCTTAATTCTCAGTTTCTTAACTTTCACAGGCTTGACTTTGCAACCCTAAAAATGTTCTTTTAATGTAGCTTTTTGTCTGCAATATTAACCCAGTGCTACATTAATTTATAGACACATCCCACCGAGGATGGAAGTTTGAGTAGACTGGAATAGGATACACCCCTTCCACCTCCAGGTCATGGGTTTAAACACAGCCAGGGGCTGAAGGGGTGGGCAGTTATTACCCCCGGGCAGCTGTTTGGGGGTTAAATGACACGAACTGGTGATGTGAGACCTTGCACTGGGACCGTGATTCCAGTGGAGGGTCCGACTGCCCCGCCTGCACTGCCTCGCACTCGTGGGGGTGCAGCCACAGTTCTCCTACAAAATGTGGTTCCAGGTGACTGTTGATAAGGGAATGTTCCCTCACTCCGGGAATACCGGGATGGATGCTGATACCCTGCACTCCAGGAACATAAGAGGAATGATGCTGATTTGGTGGGGCTGTTCATGTACACAATACACGACCCTTAAGTGCAATCTGCAGTGAGGATGGGAAAAGCCAGCAGTGCCACAGTCTGAGCAACGGCTGTGCTTCCATTGAAAGAGGAACATCCTGGAAATTTGCTCAGTGACACTTTTAGGAAAAATGAGTATGGACAACATATGAAAATTTAATTTCGCCCGTCTGGTGCTGAGAAACATGAAGCACTTGTGTAACTACCAAGTGGGATTCTGCAAAAACAAGGATGGTTGTGCCTGAAGGAGGAAAGCTGAAGTGCTGCCTCTACCTCCAGAGGCTGTGCTGGAGGGCAGAGCTTTAGAACACAGAGACCTTGTAGGAGACATTCACTGAAGGAGCTACTGTGGAGCTTCCCCCAAAGCAAACCTCACAAACTACACAGCCCCCTCTGCCCTCCAGTAAAGGAAATTTTGACACTTAAGCAACTTAATCAGAGAATCACAGAATAATTTAGGTTGGAAAAGAGCTTTAAGATCATCGAGTCATCCCTAAACCCAACACTGCCAAGTCCCACCAAACCATGTCCTAAACTGCAGGAACCAGTGTCTGACACCCTGGTGCTGTATCAGCAGCTCCCTTTGGGAGCAGAGAGTTGTTCCCCAACCGTTCTCAGAGGGGGAGCAGGTTACAGAGGAACCATCAGAAACAAGAGAGACAAAGGATCAGGAAGAGGGTAAATGTCTTTTCTGCAGAGCAAGGGACAATTTCAGCTTTAGTCCTGCCTCCTGAGTCCCGGTAATTCAAAGCAAGAAAACACAGAGAGAAACAGTGTTCTTCAAAACTCCTTTTGCAGGCATCCCTTTATGACATTCCATCCTCCCCAGTCACAAACCCTCCAAGCCTCAAAGCTTCAACCCACTGGCTGCCAACCCTCAAGACCTGAAAACATCACTGTTTCCCTCAGTGCTGACACTGGTACCCAAACCAGATAACCCAGGTAGCAGAGCCAAAAAGATTCTTTTCATCCCAACATGAGCTTTTAAAATATTATAAATCACTTAGCTTTGTTTTGCTCCCCATTTACTGCATTCATGTTCCTTTTGAGAGGGCCACATTAATAGTGTGCCCTGATACCAACATGGCTTCAATCCCATCATTTTCTGTATTCAGCACTCATATGCCTCCCTTACTACAGTACATAAATGATATAAACTTCTCATCAATAACATAAAAAATTCATACTCTGTCTACAATGCAGCTGCTATCACAGGTTTATGTCAACAATCGTCCTGATTTTTAATAGCATAAATGTTTAAAGAGGCAGCAATTCCTGTAAAGTATCTGCAGGGATATTTAGAGCCGACATATGCCAAAACAATCCTGTTCTCATACAGGAGACATTGTTGCTCAGCAGGAAGACAATGTTTATCCTCACAAATGTTTACCCTGCTTCAGTCATTAAAATGCTCCAAATGGCTGGCAGGGACATCCCAAACCTCCTGGTCACCCCTCTGAGCAGGGAGCACCAGCTCCTGCCCCTGACAGCTGAGCCCTCCTGCACTGCACACCTCTCGCCTGCCTCCAAAATCATCTCTTTGCTATAAACATACAGAGACAGGATGATTTTCAAATATTTTTACACTTCATAATTCTAATGCACAGCCTGTCCTTTAATTTTCTTTTTAACATTTAAAAAAACCCTCAACTTAGCTTTCTGAGGGGTTCCTACCTCAATAAAACAATGCAAACCCTTTCTTTTAATTTCTCATACTTGCTGCCAATTGTATATGGCTTTAAGCTATTAAAAAAAAAAAAAGCTTTGCATACATGCAGCATAAAATATTTATTTTTAATCTAAGCAGGATTTCTTTACCTGCTGTGCAGCCACAGCTTCTGTTTAAGGCTTGCTTTATCATCTGTGTGTCAAGCTGAAAGCATTTCTCTCCTGATCCTTCATTCTGGCTGTAAAGAGCCTCCTACCAGAGCCCAGCTGACACACGACTTCCAACTCCTGCTTCAAATTTTCCTTCTGCCTTTTCCCCTCTCACCCGAAAACCCACAACCTGGAAGTTCTTCACTTGAACAGATGGTTTATAGAAATCTGGGACATGCTCGTGTGATTGAAAATAGGACTCCTTTAAGCAACATCTCGTGTAACAATTACGTGAACAGTTGGTCAGAACGGCGACCCAGAAACTGCCCCAGCTCTGCTCTCCTGAGCCCCAGGAGAGCATTCCCAGTCCTTTCTGAGTGCCTGACCTTGGGCAGCCACAGCTCCTTCTGGGACAGCACATTCCCACTGCATTCTGCACGGAGCCACTCCTGCAGCAGGCCAATGCACTGCTGTGAAAGTGCATTTTTAAGGTCAAAATTTAAAGTATTAATGATATAAACACAACCCAGTGCTTTCAATTTGTTCACTATGTGAACAACACCAAATTCTCGCAGACTTTTCACGACCAAAGCACTGCCTTTCAGAAGGTGCAAAATCACACAGCCCCACCTGCTTGTGTCCAGGTTGGATCCAGACCGCTGCTGTTGTTCAGAAGGGAAGCAGCAATTTGACAAGTGCTGAATACTCCCAGCTCCACCCAAGGACAACAAAGCAGCACGTTCCCATGGTCAATAAAAAAAATGACTTCCAAGTCAGGTTTCAAGCGGTATGCAGGACGAAATTTTAGGTTAGAATTAATAAATTTCCTGTCCCAAGGCAGAAGCAAAGTCAGAAAAGAGGATATGGAAGCAGAGTGCACCCTTCCTGAACTGTGTTTTGGAAGTGTATCCCACCTTGGTACACGTGGACACAGCAGGAGGAAGGTGTCTGATGAGCAGGACACAGGAACCAGGCTGGGTGAGCTTGGTGCTGACTCAGAGGAGTCACTGGGGGAAGTACAGGAAGGGCAGATGACTCTGGTGAAGAAATTTCCAGAAGGGGAGAGTTGTGTGTCCCTAAGTATGGGAATTACAGGACTGGACAGCTCTGAAGATGTGGGCATTGCTGGATGTGGTTGGGAAAAGTGGGGTTTTGGCTTTAGGCTTCTTCAGGAGCTGAGAAGGTGTTTGAAAGAAGCTCAGTGGAGGCTTTAGGTGCAGTGGATGGCTGAGACTGTGATCAGCACAAAAATGTCCCTTACAAGAGTTCCTGGGGCCAGTCTCCACTGCACCCCACCAACTGCATCACACTAGGGCTGCTTCATGGGGGGCTTGTTCAGGTGCGGGGCTGGGGGACCAAGAAGCCAAATTTTCCCTCCCCAGAGCAGATTTCAAGATTGTGCCAAAAACCACTGAGAGAAATCTGAAGCTTTCCTTTGCTTTGAGCAGGTGCAATGAGATGGTCTTTATTTAGTACTGAAACGGCAGATCCATTATATCAAAGGTAAATATCAACTAGAGAGTCAGCATCTCCATTAAAAAAACCCAAGCTGCCTCAGTAGCCACCAAACACCGACATCTCACAACTATTTCAAAACACTTCAAGACCTTAAAAACCAGGGACTTAGAAAAAACATGGCACCGTTTTAACAAGCTAAATTTCCTGTCACACAGAGGTTTGAGTCCTGTCAGTGCAACACTCATTTTAGTCTGATTAAGTTGCTGTGATGAACTTCAGAGTTTAGACTGCCCTTGAGCCTCACATCTATCTGATCTTTAATTCTACTACCCGCTCATTTCTTGCTAAGCACACAATTCTGAGTCCCACTGGAACAGCCTCGTTCAGGCTCTGCATCAATATGTTCAGTGCTGAATTCATTCCTGCAGGGAGCCCAGTAAATCTGAACTTTCCAAAATCATTTGGCCCCCATTACTAGTAAGCACTGCTCTTAAATAGGTTGTAACTCCAGCTAATAGGCTCCATAATCATAGCTGAATTGAACAAAAGGGTCCAGTACAGGCTGTCATCAGTCATTTTTATTCCCAATCAAATGCACTGCATAGAAGGGAACTTTTTTATACTTCTGGATGCTGAAACTAAGAAACTCATTTCACTTGAATAGAGGGTTTTTTCCTTAATAAAAAAATAAGATGAAAGCTTCCAAGGGTATCCAGAAGTCCAGCACAGCACTGATGCAAGAGCTGGAACTGGTAACCTTTTCACCTTGCAAAATGGCATCTATCCAGAATACAAGGAGACAGAAAAAACATTAAGATGCAAAGCCCACATAATGAAAAATTCCAGTGCCTGAGAGATACATCTTCTGCTATTCAAAGAGAAGTAACTGAGTGTAACTAAATCTAAGGTAAAGAGTTAGCGGTAGCAGTGCTTACATCTTGATCACATTTCCATGAAGACAAGCTTTGTGATATTGTTTCATCTAGTGCAAAAAAAATAGAAGCCACCTTCTAAATCTTATCACCGAAATTGATAGTGTTTACTTAAAGCTTATTCCAGCTTTGCTGACTTCAACAGATATTGAAGTCTCCAATAAATCTATTTCAACATTTCTTACAACTCTCTTCTTTCTCAACATACACTCTGGCCTCCCTGATCTGTATCAATGGACAGAAGACCAGATTTTTGTTTATGAATATCTAGAAGTTTCATTGCTGTCTGCTGCAAAGCCTGGTATAAAAATGAATAGCAAGTAAATAAAGCAGAAAAGGAACTTGATTTATCCTTCCCTCTCCTGCGAGGCAGCAGAGCCAGTCCTTGCTGGCACCATATTTTTTACACACAAGGCAACCTGCTACAAAGGCAATGCAGGAGAGCTCCTGCTGGGCACGGGCAGCTGGTCCCGCACAGGTGGGCACTGCTGGCACTGCTGGCACTGCAAGGACTGCAGCTTCTCCCACTGCTCCTGTCCAGTTCGACTCGGACACTCTGCATAATTCCCCTGGGGCCAAAGAGCATGGAACGGTCCCAGTTGATGGCAGCTGCTGCAGCCTCAGCCACATTTTGTACTCCCAGCAGCTCCCCTTGGCACCTGGGCAGAGTGTGGGTTCATAAACACGGCACATCCAGGCTACCTGGGCATACACTGTTCTACCCCAGGACTGCCTCTTAGGGGGCAGCTGGCAGCAGTCACCTGGAGAAAGAGGAACTAGGGCACCTGTGGATGGGGGAACAGGTGAATCACAGCTTGGAGCACTGAGCTTGCAAAAGAACAAACAGGACCGATAAGTGAGGGTGTGCATGCAAATACTCCACCCCAAAAAATAAAAGAATAATTTTTTAAAAAGAGTGGATAAATTTTAAGGCTTTAATCAGGTGAGATAGCATAGAGGAACAAGGTCATATCCTTACAACTCATTTTATATAAGGAAACAAAATTCTAAGAAGTCAAATTCAGTAGTTCTACTAAATGACTAAAATAGTGATGAGTTTCTCAGCAACAAAACCCCCACAAACATAAAAGTACCTGATACTGGTTACATGGTTCACTGGTTTAACCAGAATTACAATTCCACAGAAATCAGAATAGCTGCAACTGATACAAAGGGATAAAAGACATGAAAGAACCTGGGTGAGGTCTGCTCAGCAATGGAAAACTGCCCCAGGTGGGATATATGGGAAGACTGATAGAGATTTTAAATCAAAGCAGCACAATGGAAAGAAATCTCCACTGATTCTCTTCAGCTGTCCAGATGGGCCCAAACTTTCCCCCCCCCATACATACACATGAAAATAAGAGGAAGATTTGGAAACCTGTGTGTTCTGCCATCCCTCTTCCTACCCACCACGTGCCCCAGAACAAAGCCTGCTCTTCTCCATTTGACAGCAGTTTGTGGAAAGACCTTTCTCCTTTCTCTCCTAAGACATTCCTCTAGATTGAAAAATGCTATGTTATAATCTTGCTTCCCAGGAGCTGCCCCACAGCTACTCTCCACTGTGCAAAGCCCACGTGTGAGGCGGAGCAGAGGAGGTGACCCTCCTGCTGTTTGGCACATGGCTCTGGAAGCAGGAACTGCCCAGGGCAGGAGGGCCTGGCCAGCCCCATCCCCACCTGGGACTCGACCATGGCAAGGACACATCCAGAGTGGATGGAGCAGCAGCTCCCTGCACGTGGTGCGGCAATGCCAGGGACGCCGGGCGTCAGCAAGGGTGGCACAGGCACTGAGCACAGCACGCAGCAGCACAGGCCCTTGTGCAGACACCGCTGACGCTCTGAGTCTCCTGCACTGGTAAATACTAAAATATAAACAAAATGACTACTTCTTTAAAGCTGCAATAAAGGACAGACAGAAAGGTACACTGATACAATTCAAGTCAATTATTTTTAAACAATCTGTGATGGATTTCCAGTACGCTAATGCATAAAGGACAGGCTCATTTTCTACAAATGCCCACAAAGAGAAATGATAGAGCTCAGCACTATAGCATGGCATATTCCATTAGGAATTAAATCTCTTCTCTCTGATGGTCCCATCCACATGCTCATTGGACAGTCTCCTGCTTTCATCTACATTATTGTTATTAATTTATGAATGGGACTGGAATTACAGAAGATGAGTCTAAGGTGAGGCTGCATTATAATAATAAATGAAAGAATGACTCCTGTTTACTTTCAAAATATTTCATAGCTAAAATGCTTACTGCATTTTTAACTGTGACATACTTCCTTTAGCTGGTTTCGGTTTTGAAGTAATGATATAAAATTCATTTCATCTCTTTTTCAAGCCTGAGTCTTTCATACATAACATCAGGCATGTCATATCTGAGGAATTATTAAAATAAGACGGAGCTTGCTGTATCTGAGCAGAAAAGCTTCTTTGAGCTGGCGTCCTCAGGAGAGAAGCAAGCTCAATCTCATTAGTTGGTGCTGAGAAGGCGTCCTAGTCACTAGGTTCAAGGTGATGAAAGATTAGGGCGTTTGGCCTCAGCTCATTCTGTATGCAGCTCACATCACTCCCTGCCCGTGAACACGAAATTACATTGAACCTGGGGAGTCTAACTCCATTAATTTTAAATGGAAGATTAATTTAACAATATGCGGCAGATATTTGTTACAAACCTATCATGTAAAAGTGACGGTTAGCAATAAATTGTGGTGACTCACACTGGCCGGTGGCCCTGGCTCAAATAAATCAGAAGGCATTTACACATAATTGCTGTTTTTAAAGACAGGGATATGGGAGATATGTTTCTTTGATGAAAGATTGGGTAAGTCCATTCAAGGAAACAGCAGCTCATGTTAAAGCTACAGCGTCTCTTTTGAGGGAGATGTTGTTCCAGGCCCTGCAGGACTGGGATGCAGTTATTGTCTGTCTTGGCCTTAACCTGGGCCTGTTTTTTTTT
This sequence comes from Rhagologus leucostigma, assembly GCA_013397725.1. Lineage (NCBI taxonomy): Eukaryota > Metazoa > Chordata > Aves > Passeriformes > Rhagologus > Rhagologus leucostigma. Next base: position 833,028 of record VZTD01004419.1, read on the forward strand.
TTTTAGACAAATCATTTTCATTGATTTTCAAGAACTGTCTGTAAGAACAATACAGAAGTATTTTGCGTGGGCTGAGGATAAGAGGTATGGCTTAGGAACGTGCATCACTGTACACAGCACATGCTGGCTGTCACCTGGGACTGTGCAGAAAATACTTAAACAAAGGTTAACTGTGGTCCAATTATTTTTTCAACTTTTTGACTCCTGCACAACAAACAGAATTAAGAGGTGGCCCTTCTCCTGCCACTGCTCCTTTTCTTCTTTCATTGACTGTACAAATGTATGGTTGAGTATGAAACGTCATCATTGAAAATATCTTTTCCAGAGCAGGAGACTCATCACCTCCAAATGAGAATAAGCAACACAGGGGAGAAAACTGGAAGGATGTGAATTTTTTTATTTCTTAGTCAAGTGTAGATAACTACCATGCTTCTCAGATACTGTGATGATATCCATTGCTAGAACAGGACCTGTCTACAAGGGACACAAAAATATCTTGAAAGCTAATGCAAGAGAACAGAATTGTTTCCCTCAGGAAGCAGAATTACCCCATACCTCTTTCCTTCCAGTCCAAGAAAAAGGAAAAAAACCCTAAATTCCACCCCTAACTATTTGTGATCTGTGATTCTTACACAACTTCTGTAAATTCTGCAGCAACAAACACTGAGTGGGACTGCATGTGGGCACGCTTATTTATTTAAAGCAAAAAGTAAAGTGCCCTTAGTTTTCTTTCTGAACTTGAGAGAACAAACCAGACCCGATACCCAGGGATGGCAGTGGCTGTGTTTCACACACTGCTGGGAGGGGTTGGGACACGCTGCAGGGAAGGGCATCACCTGCACTTGGAACAAATCATGATATCCATGAGCAGCTTCTGCAGTCAGAGATAAAATGACCTGGCTGAACAGAGCAGGAGCCCCTGCATGAAGTGCCCACGGATGGAAATACTGGGATGGCTCAGACTGGGTGTGCTCAGAGACTGGGACATGTCAGCAGTCAACACCCCTCCAGACCACATACGAATGATGGAAGGGGTGAAAGGGTGGCACAATTGTGTTCACTGTGTCAAATATCTCACTGTGATGCACAAGTGAAAAAGCAGTCACAGCCAAACAGAGAGGAGCTGCAGTGGAACTGAGAATTCCCAGCCTAGCTGCAGGAGCAGCCAAAGGGAATCCATCCATTCATCCATTTACTCTCTTCTCAGCCTCGAGTCTTTAACAAATGCCCTGTCCTCCAAAAGCACCCAAAGCAATCACTGACACTGCCTTTTGGGAAGGCAGGAAAAGAGGTGCAGCCTTACAGGTCCAGTGCAGTTCAGTGGGGCCAGTACAGATCCATGTCTGTGTGGGAAGCATAGGGTGAGGTTTCCATCCCTGGCTCACAGCTTGCCTAACCAGACAGAAATCCAACTCCATGCTGAGTTTGTGACCATTTATGGTTTGCAGTTTGAGGCCGTTAGATGTCTTTGGAACCACTTAATCTAAAGTACGTAAAAATTCCAATTTGTAGCAGTATGGCCCCCAGTGTATTCACAGATACCCTCCGCATGTAACACCACACACTGCCCTGCCACACATTATCCCCACCAAGCTTTACAAACTCACAGAAAATGGAGATCATCTTCGTACACAAATAAACTATGGGTTTGTGCTGAACTATGGGTTTGTGCTAACACTGTGCTGTGTGATTTAAAGAGAAGGACAACAAAAGATAAAATACTGTGCACTTGCTTTTGTATGCAGCCATACCAAAACACTTGCACAAACCAGACAACATTAGAATATGGTTTCTCAGACCCTCTTTTCCTCCCAGCAAGACAGGAGACTGTCTGTTCTAAATTGGCCACCAATAATCCTTTCCATATGGTGGAAAAGAGAAATGCAACCTCCAACAGACCCTCGTGGGAGGCAGCAGCATTACAAATCTGCGAAGGTGACTGAGCTGCGGGGATCGTGCTTTGTTTCCAGCTCTGCTGCTGGGTGGTGGGACTGTGGGCAAGGCACTTCAGTGCTTATAAATTGCTACAAGATCTTCAGAATGAAAGGGCCACTGAAAATGTAAACGTGGACTGGCAGTTTTACTGCCCAGCCTGACCTGTCAGTGAAGAGAGTTCATTCTGCATCAGCTGGTCTGTGGTTCACTGGTGTCTACACCAACTGTGTGCCACAGGATAGAGCTTCAGAGAGCAAAGAATGCTCAGGTAAACGAACAGCTCTTCACACGGGCCACAGTAAGTGAATTGAAGAAAATTAATGTTGATATTTGGACGAATAAGAGTGATGCAGAATAACTACACAGAAAAAGAGCACCGTTGCTTTAAATTCAGTGCCAACATCCAGGTTGCCAGCAATTGATGCCACTAACTCATTTTTGCACTTTAATGTTAAATTTCTTATGGGACCACATCACCTAATTAGAGGAATTGATAACTGCACTGTTCCATAATGAGGCCAATACATTTCAAAGTCATTAAAGATAACCAAGGCAATAAGTCTGTGTTTAAGCGGCACTTCCTTAGATTTCACAGCCTACATGTCGCTAGCATAGGAAAAAGCAATCCCTGCCTAGCCAACTGTAAATGCTGGGTTATTGGAATCTTTAAAACAGGCAGCAAGGAGAAAATTACATGGCCAAATCTCCTTTTTCCAGTTAATGAAGAATTAAGACTCCCATTTACCATATTAGAAGGTTCATCAGAGGTCTCTCCTCTCCATAGCTTGTGTTTGACAGCAGTGTCAATTTATCTGAGTCAGAATGCAGAAGTGCATGACAGTGCGTCATTCATAACTGTCACATCTACTTACCTCTCTCATTGTCACACTGCTAACGAAATTCAGGCCATGTTTTCCCCATCATGGCCTCTTAAAGGGAAAAGGATCCCCTTACCCACCGCAGCAAACTGACCGAACCACGGCTCTAAAAGCAGCGTGGTAACAAATGGCCACACAGCTTTGGGAAGGGTGGATCACAGAACCTTGTACAGCCAGGGAAGGGAAAAACAGCATTTCCCAGAGGCAGGCTTCCAGCAGGACTGTCGCTGGCTTCAGAAGTAAGAGACATTAATTCTTGGTGATAATGACCAGAGGGATGGATTTATTTTATATTCTACCTTGTGTCTGTAAGATTTGTTCAGGTACATTTGGCATCCAAGTTAGAAAAGCAGAGTGACTTTACTGAAAGTCAATGGTCAAACTTCTGTTGGCTTCAAAAGCACAGGAAGGATTTTTAGAAATGCAACAGATAAAGAATTCCATAAAATTAACACTAAAACTAGAGCATTTGTTACCTTGGCTGAGGGAGAATGTAAGAGGTCTATCAAAACACTCACAAAAGATCTGCTGTAAGAACTTGGACATGGTAAAAAAGGCCAGAAAGTCTTTTTTACAAATCAAAGCATCATCCCATTAAAATAAAAATACACAAATGAAAAGGTAAGTTAATATTTAAAGAAAACACAGAGACAAACTCACCTGAGAAAACAAATGGAAAAAAACAGCTCTAAAAGGAAGGGCCATGACTGGAAGAAACAACTGTTGTAAACATACACCCCTGTATTGTAAGGCAAGACACAGTCATGTTCTAAGAAGGAAACTTCTAGAATTGTGCTGTCCTCTCCTCTATGAGAAACATGCACCTTCCTCCTAATCCCAGTTGCTCACACCACCCAGCACAGGGAGAGACCCAGTAGAGCAATTCTTGTCTTTAAAACTGTTTCTCCTAATGCATCTCTCATTTTGAGATAAAAGGTTCTGATAAAATCAGTGTAACTCCCTGGCTCCTTCTAACTTCCTGCTCCTGCACGGTGATCAGCTGTAAACCACACCCCAGTACCCTCAACTGGGGAACTAAACAGCCTTCCCAGGTCTCTCAGAGCCCTCTGCAGCCCAGAGGACAAAGAGGCTCAAGAGCTTTTCTTCCTAATCAGACTGGAAAGCACAACCCCTCCCTTCTATTCAATGCTACTTTTATAGGAAAGGACCCCTCAGCTCCTGTCCCAGCAAATTCCCGAGATTTACAGACAATGGCATTTATCACAGGAAGGTGATTCTGCCCGAGAGCAGAGGCCGAATGTGGCTGGTGGGTCTGACAGACACGGAAACCAGGCTGGAGGCAGTGCTGGAAGGAAGCACTGTCCTGAGTTTAAGGGCAAATACATGATTTTGCCTATTCTGAAAAAAGCATTTTCCACTATTTTCTGCAATCACAGACTCCATGGAAAGTGGATTCACACAGTAACATCAGTTTTTAAGAAACCAACACAGCAGGCCTCAGGTGCCAGGGAATGAAAGGGCTGGAGCAATTCTTAAAGAGACTGGTTGTGTAAATTTGAGAAGTAGTTTTTCTTCCGAGAAAACTTTCTTTCACAATATTTCATGGAAAGGTTGGGGTTTTTTCTGCACTAGAGCTAACATAACAGGGGAGAAAGAAAATGGTGCCCAATTGGATCAAATTACTGGTGAAACAATGCAAGTGAATGTGCACTTAGGTCTTCAGTTCTGAAAACTTCAAGAACTAAAATAAATTGCATGACCCCCTGGTAACTTCCACTAGAACTTCTGGGTACAAATTGTTTGCCTCAAGCTGGGTGAAATATACATTCAAATTCAGGCTCTTGAAGGAAATTATTAAGTAGAGCCATATTAGCTTTCTCTGAAGCATACTCGTTTTCTATATTGCCACTGTATAGACCAATTATGTTACCTTTCCATGCTGAGAAATGATTGTTCTGCTAACACAGTTCTGGTAAAAATCAAAAGCACTACATTTTTAACCTTGGGGGATTTTTGTTATTGCTGCTCCCTTGCTAGTTCCTTCAAATGGAAAACATCTTCCATTAATCTAAATGCAAAATTTGTTCAGCTTTCAAAAGTTACTTGAAAAATGTTAAGCACAAAGCAATAAACTTTTTATGCTCTTAAGACCACTAATGCTTTGAGCTTCATATTCATTTTGAAGAAATGAACATTTTATGGTTCACAGAGGAATAGCTACATGAATAATATCTGAGACTATAATGCATCTAGCAGAAAAAGATTAAGTTTATGTAAACTATTTAATCAGACGTGAAATTTTCTCTAGAGGATAAAAAATTCTGACCTTATTTAAGTTTATTTTAAAAAATACCAATATCACATTTCCACCAAGGGAACCCACCGATTTCCCCATTTATGATGTATAAATATTCATAGAATCGAGGGCTAACTGGATACCACAGCCTCTAGGAACCAAAAGTAACTTTAGAGATGTATCACATCCCTGTGGTCTTCCCGTGGAAAACATTTCCCAGGAAGTGTGACTGTAACTGCAGTGAAGGGGTTGCACACAAAGAGCCCATTGTGGCCCTGCTGGTGATGGACCAGCTCATCACAAGTGAAATTTTTCATCAGAGAAGCTCCAATTCACACCAAAGTCTTGTTTTCTTCCATGATTTTTAACACGTTTCCAACAGAAATCTGTCCTGTAACCATCCTTTATCTCTTCTAGCCCTTCTGCCTGGCTGCCCCCTCACACTGCAGTGACTCTCTCTCAGGTTTAGGAAACCAGGCTGTCGATCCCAGGAAGTGTCTGTCTAGAATTGTGTTGTAATCATCTGATTTATTAAAGAAATGCAAATGTGTATATGTTTAAAATGTCCAATTAAAGTGGACTTTATGTAAGCTAAAGTAATTCTAGGAAGCCAAGTGATTTGTACCCAATTAAACTGTATCTGAATTTGGCCCTCATTTCTGCTGATACCCAAAGTAAAGCTCTTGAAGTGTTTCAAATTAAATTATGGAAAATCTTGGCATCCTAACTGTAAGCCCAGGTGCATTTATTTTTCTATTAAAACCAGAAAATTATGGAGGTTTTGTAAGTACAATATTTTCTGAATCCACTATGGAGTTTTTGTTCCATATAACACACTAATGAAAAAGCCTCATGCAGAAGAATCCTGAAAAATCAATAGGCTGGACACAAAATAATAATGCAGCTTAAACAACAACATGATTATGAATAACCTATCTTCAAGCACTGTCACTTGAACGTGGTTTGAGAACAAACGATGACCAGGCTATGGGGGAGCGTGATGTGATTATTTTTTCAAGGTGTGTGTGAAAGCACCTGGGTATAAACTGTCATATCTCTGTAACACAGAACACCAAGCTGTTTTGAGGACCTCTTGATTTCAAAGCAAATGTGAACTACTGAACATTCAGCCTTTTCTTGCTCTTTTTATTCCAGCAAATCACCCACTCAAGCCAAAGAGGTAAACAGGAGTTACACTACACTGTGGTCCCTTACAGACACACATTATTGCTGTACCCCAAGGAAGTTTTCCTTTCCCTTTCCCACAGTATTCAGTTCCCACAACAAAGAATTTGATTATAAGTTCAACATCAGCTCAAATATTCTCTCCCGCTTTGGTGGCACCTTGAACTTCTCCCATAGGGAAAAGTCAAAACCACATTTTGGGTTCTCTTTTCCTTGCAAGTCCTTCCTGCCTTCTACTGTGTTGGAGAGATAAAGGATTATTTTCAGCAGGGAGACAGCATATCTCCCTTGATAATCTCCTGGCAAGTGGAACTGGCAAAACCCCGAGGTGTGGTAGGCTGACACCCAGGCCTGTGCCCGTGCAAGCACTGCAGATGAACTCTTTGCTAGCAAGGGGAAGAATGAGGACTGTCTCCAAAAATTAGCTGCATTAATAAAGGGTAAGATGAAGGAATGGTGCTCAGAATGCCACATCCACAAATGTAATTCTGAAGATCTTAAAATCAGAAAGATAATGAACATATTGGAGGGGGTTTGCATATTTGGGCGAGAGTATAGAAGAGAAAAACTACAGGAAGATGTTTTTTTCAAGAAAGTTGCCATAAAACCCAGCAGATCATTTGGATGCCATTTGAAATCCTCTTCCATTTCCTGACCCTACCAGAGAGCTCCAACCACGCCACACTCTGCATGGAAACCCAGCATGGAAACCCAGCCATTTTGCTCAGGCTCCCAACTGTACAAAATGGCTACACCAGGCGGCATCTGCCACGGAATGATTGGTATTAGGCATAACTCATTATTCTGACAAGGACCTGGCACGCAGGCAGGCGGTCTGGCATGAGCACCGATGAGATAAGGGTTTGGCACTGCCGCCGGTAGGATATGAATTAAGCTCAGTGTCAACACAACGCACATGGTTTCCTCTCCACGGACATGCCAAATCCTTGACACAATAATGAGTTGTGCATGATGCCAATCACTGATTGTCAGCTCAACTGCACATCTCTTCTGATGCCATCAAGCTGCAGTGGGATCCAAAGTTGAGAAAAAACTTTGCCATGAGTTTTGGTGGGGTTTGTGGGGGTGACAGCACAGGCAGAGGGTGAAGCCGGTTCCCCCTCAGCCCTGCCAGGCCCGTGGGCAGCAGGAGAGTCACAGGGGTGGATTTACACTGCAGCACTGCTCAGAGTGCGGCATGTCCAAGCCTAATAAAACAAATTGCCTGAGAAAATGATCAAGCCTGACAACTACATTGTTCCATTAGAAATCCAGGCTTCAGCACCCCTTTCCTTCAAAATGTTCAAGTTTGTGTTTCATCTGTGTTTGTGAGAAGCCCTTTTCATGTGGAAAGCAACATTCCCCGTGGTGGAGTGAAGCAAAGCCGTGTGGATTGGCAGCATGGAAGGGAAGGATGATCACTGCCTGCACTCTGCGGGAAGGCAGAACGGGCAGGAGGTGTTTTAGTCAGCCATAAGATGCCTTGGCCCTACAGGCCGTGTGTCTCCTCTGCCCTGCCCACGCCCTCCTCAGCCCACAGCAGGAGCACCTCACCTTCCCACAGGGAACAGCTCACCTTCCCACAAGGAACAGCTCACCTTCCCTCAGGGAACAGCTCACCTTCCCTCAGGGAACAGCTCACCTTCCCTCAGGGAACAGCTCACCTTCCCTCAGGGAACAGCTCACCTTCCCTCAGGGAACAGCTCACCTTCCCTCAGGGAACAGCTCACCTTCCCTCAGGGAACAGCTCACCTTCCCTCAGGGAACAGCTCACCTTCCCTCAGGGAACAGCTCACCTTCCCTCAGGGAACAGCTCACCTTCCCTCAGGGAACAGCTCACCTTCCCACAGGGAACACCGTTGGAAGTGCTGCTCTGCCCTGCCCTGCCCCTCAGGTGGACACCCAGGGCACTCAGGTGGACACACTGCCATGTCCACAGTGGGGGCTGATGGTGCCACGCTGTCCCTGCTGAGCCCACACCCCAATCTCCCCCGTCTGCCCCATTCCCCCATCCCTCCCCAGAGTCAGCATTGGCAGCTGAGGTTTCTCCTCCAGTCTCACCCACGTTCAACTCAAACAGGACTCCCCTGACTCAGGGACAGGACCCAAATGCTCATCTCCCAAGAATTTAAAGCACTGGCAATAAATTTTATCTGCAAAAGCCAATTAGAATCTTTTTATTTACCTCCTCCATCACCATCCAATCCTCAAAAGGCCAGTTTTCTTCACCATGTGTGAAGTGGTGGCTGTCCTCCTGCTGGCAGCAACACCTGCCTCTGCTAACACCTCACCCAGGGACCCCTAAGAACTGTCAGGGACAGCATACCCAAGGAGACAAATGCACAGCTTTCTATATCAGATCCTAAACTTTGCATCAAAGGACAGGGAAAGGCTCGTGGCTGCCTCAGAACCAAATGAACAGCTCACCACTCTGGGCTGCGTGGAAAGCAAGCTGGGCTTTACTTGTTATGACTACGACACAGTGCCCTAAACTAAATGACCACGGACGGAAATGTCTCTGAATATCTGTGCTTGCTTCCGAATTTATTAAAGACAAACAAGTGCAAAAATCCCTCGAATAGCAAAACAGCATTTATTAATAAAATGCCAGAAAGTGCTGCATAAAGGCCTAGACCCTGCAGTCATTTAATCTTAATAGTTTAACTCAAGTGCTTGGCCCATCCAAGTTGAGCTTCCTCTTATTTATTTTACTATCATTTACACAGACAGGAGAGTAAAAGTGTGTAATTGTTTTTCTAATGGTGATGGAACACTCCCAAAATATTTTTTTCCCTTTCCCATCTCCTCAAAAGATGTGTGCAGATTTTGGAAAATATTTTATCCACTTTGGAAACTTCTTATTCATATCTAGAAAGAAACACAACAACAGAATGAAAAAATAGGATAAGGTTCAGAAATTCAGAGGCAAAGCATTTTCTGTCTTAGAAAAACCTCTGGCGTACTAGAAGTCTAAGAGAACCAAATCTTGTTATGAAAGGATTGGATGTCTTAAACAATCCATGATAATAAATTGAGCTTTTGATTCTTCATTAAGTATTAAAACTCACCTCAAGTTAACAGTGTTTGAAAGGCAGAATTATATGATAACCCTATGACCTGTGTGACCTGAGTTAGGTGGTCTCAGCCCATCCACAATGGGCCTGTGCATCACAAAAATTGCCACCGAACGCAGCAATTTCAGCCAAGAGGCCTGTGCTGAGCAGAGCCTGGGCCCTTCAGGACACTCACCAGGGCAAAGCACTGAGTCTGTGCATCCACTCCCAACTCTCCTGTGGACCTGTGTTCTCAGGACAATCAACAGCACCTCTGCTTAGGAGCTAGTAATGGGAATGAGAAAAGGAAAACATCCCAAGAGGACAAAAATAACAAATAAACTTTTCCGCGACGACACTTCCAGCTGCCCTGTTTAGCATTCCCTGTCCAGCGCTGCCCCTCCTCACCCTCGTGGTTGTTATTGCTCAGCGACTGCAGCGTCGACGTTGTCAAACAACCCTGCAGTGACACCGCGTCTGGGGCAATGCTCGGCCACCAGCACCAGCAGCGAGTAACCTGTGCTGACAGGGCATTACAGCCCTGCCAGAACCACTCACATCCCACTGGAGCCAAACAGCAGTGAAATCACAGCCCAGTCTGCAACAGCCTGGTTATTAAACTGGCAGAGCAGTCTGCTGAGCAAAACCCAACACACGTGGGGAGACTGGCACCACAAGTCAGAGCTACAAACCAGCAGTCATCCAAATGCCTTCATGTTACACGGGATTTGGCAAAAGGTTGGGGTTTCAGTTTGCTTTTTAGATCTCAATTAAAAGTATGCAGTAACAAGTAAATGATTTAGGGGAAAACGAGTGAGTACAAGGAAAACAAATTTCAAGAACTCTAAATGGAATAAACCATGGAGATTATAGAAAGACTACACTTGACCTGTCAACATGCGAAAGTCCCAGAGTTTTTATTAAAACGGGGCACTGGGAAAGACAACCTGCTGTTTAGGGAAGCTGTATATTTAATTTTAGTGCCTATAATGGCATAGCCCATGACTATAAGGTATTATTTAAGACCTATCATGCAATTTCCTTGGAGGATTCCTCTCTGCACTTTCACAGTATGCCGCAGTTTGCAAGTCTCTGTACAATTTAACTACTGTTTACTGATTATTATTGAGTATGGGACAAAATTCACCCTCTCTGGACCAATAAATATAAGCTTTAGACATGCAGAAGTAAAATATTTCAACCGCTGCCTGCCACCATATGATCCTACGAATATACATTTTAAGAAAGTGGAAACAAAACAAACCAACTAAACAGAGAGTCACGGTTTATTAACATAACATACTGCAAATCTAATTAAAAGTCAAATAGGCAATACTCTCATCAAAATCCAAATGTTCTTTACAGAAACATCAAGGAAGAAGGGGCATACAGGGGACGATACCACAAAGGTAATCAGAATTCATCTTCTGGGACTCGTACCCTATTACTCGAAGCTCATTATCAGTACTCTGTACAGGAAAGCAACACCCAGAGACCACATCATTAACTTCCTACACATGCATTACCCCACAGCTCGAAAAACTGCAACAGAAAGCCCCACAAATATACATGAAAAATCTGAGGTTTTTGTTCTGTGTGATACAAACCTGCCGAAATTTGAAATACGATGCTATGGAAATCATCTAAACCTTGTAAAAACGAAACTGGTTCTTTCTAATTATGATTGCAGCCTAAAAATGAGTGTAACCTAGCTGTTACACCATCCAACATCTCCATTTGTCTGTGAATGCTTCTTTAATAATACATCTATGGTTGCTTCCTTTTTCTCTTTTGGATTTGAATTCTTTGTCTGCTGATCAATCCCTGTCAACTGGCAAAACATAATTCATTAAGTGACTAAACACAGCTGACTACTCTGAAATGCATCATCTAATTAGTTGAAGGAGAACACTATCTCTTCTCTGTGTTAACTGTCCAAAAGGAAGGCAGGAAACCTCCAGCCTAGAGGGAGAACAGCCGTGAAAATAGAACTGGTCACCTTGAGTTTCATGTGCTCTACAGTACAGAAGTATTCTCAGTCAAAAGACACTGAAGAACACAGCTACCACAATATTCAAGGCAATAAGCAACACACCCCACATCAAAATACGGTTACACAAACAGAAGCTTACAACACTGTCAAAACCTAATTCCCACCAATAAAGAACAAACCATTGCAGGTACAACCACTGAAAATGGTGCAGAGAAAAGGGCTACTGAGCAAACAGAGGGAATGCTGCAGGATGGGAGTGAAGGAAGAGGTCCATGTTATAACAGTGCTGTACTCCATTTCTCCAGGAATCCACCTTGTGGTATTCAATGACCTATAAAGTCTGTGTTCCCATTTATTAGGTTTCACTGTCAGAGGTAACAGCGACATTGACTAATGCACAATGCCTAAGTGCTTCTGTGCTGCTCTTCCTGCTCTCTCAACAGAAGCAAGAACTATGGTACAGGGTGGTGTGATAACAACCATCCTGCTGACCAGTAAGGACAAGAATTTGCAATACAGAAGCCCTACAAGTCAAGAGAACTGGATTTGGGAACAGAAGTCACAAGCACTAGACCTCTCCTAGGACCCACCCGACTAATTTGATGAATTTTCTTTTTGATTGACTCTATTAACTGGGAAAAAGGACCGGTATTCTGCCATCGTTTTACAGTCACCAAGAAAAACGAGCTAAGAGTTGGGTATAGGATGTGGCTGATGCCAGGGCAAGTTCACTTCCCCACAGGGACACATCCCAGGTTTTACATTCCCTTCCATCCCAGTGACCAGGCAGTGTCATGGCCTCAGCCACTACTCCCCTGCCCCAGCTGTGCTAGCCCATGTGCCGGAGCCTTTCCCTACCCCACACAGGGCTGCTGTGTTATCCTACGGGAAATAGGAACTGGCAGGACTTTGTGCATCACCACTCTGGGTACCTCAACAGATCCCTATTTGGCTGAGAACAATTTCACAGCACCTTTTTCAAGAACTCTCTATGTGCCAGCCCTGCCATACTCATGAATTCTTTGTGTATCAGGCTGTGTTTGAGTTGCCAGACTGGTCTTTCAAATGAAACTCCCAAGGTATTGGCACATGCCTCAAGAGAGGATCATTGACCTAATAGCTACAGCTTTGAAATATTATCTGTGGCTAACTTCCACTGAGGGAAGATCCTCATGCATTGTGAAAGTCACAGAAACCTGATTAAGCTTGAATCTGCTAATGGCTGATTAGAGGATCACACTGCAGTGGGTACAAGGCACAATCCGAGCAGCACAGATCAATCTCAGCTCAGTGGCACAGAACAGTGCTGCCTCCCTGAAGTCAGAGTGACCCTACATCCCAGAACAGCAGCAAAAGGTAAAGTAAGGTAAAGGCACTGAATTTAAGAAGTCCTATAGTGTTTTAGGGGGTTTCCACCCCACCAAGGGAGCTGCAAACCCTTGTAGTTCATCCTTAGGTAAGATACCAACATGTAATACCGTATAAACCTCATTTCCACCTCTGTTACACAACATCAAAAATCCTCTGAAGATTTTAGCTGTAAATCAGGAGGCTCACAATTCTGAGAGATTTGAAGACAACAGTAGAGCTAAACTTTGGTGGAAGCCCAAGGCATCAAAAGTGAGCCTGGGTGTTAGAGGCAGACAGGAGTAGCTGGGGCTGTGGGACAAAAGCCTCTGTAGCCACAGTGAAGCCTGGAGGCCTCAAGCTACACTTTTACTCCAGTCACCTCAATTTACTTGCAGACCAGTCCACAAGCAAAGAACACCGGAGTATTTTACTATCAATGGCAAGCTGAACTAAAAAATACATCAAGTAAGGAACAAAACACATACCCAGTGGTTTGCTCAGGGATGTGCTCCTTTTTACTCTACAGGTGAGGTCTAAGACTTTCAATGGAAATTAATTTCAGATTTCACTTTTTGCTCAGGAACTGGCTGGGCACAGGTCAGTGAGTGGTGAACAACTGCATTGTCCATCACTTGTATTCTATATTCTATTATTAATTATTATCATCATCATCATCATCATCACCATTATTTTTTTCTTCCTTTACTGTCCCATTAAACAGGCTTTACCTCAACCCATGAGTTGTCTCAATTTTACTCTTCCCCATCACTCTGCCAGTGAGGGAGCAGCTGTGTGGGGCTGAGTTGCACCTGGGGTTAAACCACGACACAGTGTTGGAAACAAAAATCACTATTTTAAAATTATCTGTGAAATACTTCTGAGGAGCTTCATTTTACCAAAAGAAAATGGTAAGGTTGAAGGCTGAGCCTGATCAAATCACCCTTTCCAACACAAAAGGAATGTAAAAAATTATTGACCATCTTTCCTCATTACTTTGGTGCACATCTATGATGTGCTTTGCACGTGACAATTGCACTCAGTCCTCTGCAACCTTATCCACTTGTTCCTCCCCACGCCGTGAGTTCAGCTGTGCTGATGGAAATACCTGTGAATGACCTGCTGTAGCCATGGGAAGCAGAAGGGGAAGCAGAGCCCTGTATCATTTTCTCTCCTTGCCTATTCTCCACTCTCTCCCCACCCCCACCTCCTTCTCAAAGAGTTGCACTTTTGTACTTCGGGGCCTCTTATTTTAATTTATGCAACAGCTTAAAACATTTTGTTAGGGCTGAGTGAGACCATCTGTGCAAGAAATAAAAGATGCCTGAGGGTAAAATAGGCAAGAGCAGTAATGCTGAATCCGTGGAAGGCAATCGACTGCCTATGGATTTTGTATCTACTGCTGTGACCTTTC